>DWTO01000441.1:0-21361 GCA_018244755.1 Jemadia pseudognetus | reverse complement strand
GGACGTAAACGTAACCGGTGACACGTGGGAGTGTTCTGCATTCCTCTGCCTACCTCTTCGGGGATTACAGGCATGAATTTACGTTTAAAGTATTTTTGTTAACTTTGTGTCTTGAATTTTTATTTATTTATTTTCACTCAAAATTAGTAAGACAGGATCTCTACCTCTTTATGTTGAATAGAATTCCGCCTAAATTGAAAACCTCCGTAAGTCGAAAACCATAACTCGAAATTTGTGGCGTCTCTTAAGTTCGACTTATAGAGGTTCTACTGTAACACGGTTCCATATTTTTGACTCATGTGATCAGATGGGTACCATAAATAAACATTCTCGACTCATTCTACTATACATATGCCATTCTAATATCCATAACGTTTGCAAAGGTAAAGATATTTCGACGGAGCAGAAGGGATCATGTAAGGTGCACCAGCGCGGCTTGGTAGTTTGTTGCGTGATTACCAGTTGCAGTTGGCGCTATTGATCGTACGTTGTCGTCGCATCCAGGGGCCACCCTAGCCAAACTGTGCGCGGAGTCAGACCGCCACCTTGGCGCCCTAAGATGGTAACGAAAACAACATTGCCCACTTCTGGGTCTTAATGTATTTTCTGGTATGCCCAATAAAAATTACGAACCTTCGATTTTAAATGTCCATTTTCCCGCTCATCTCATCTACCATCGCTTCGGCTTACCCTTGATCTCATCCTATCCTTTTGTTCTCATAGCAGATGGCAGTTTGACTCCCGATGTGTTTAGTAAATTATTTCAAAAATTTACCTAGACGTATCGCTGCGAAAGTTACACAAACAAATCTACCGATATTTATCAAAATGGCAGTAAATACAAAGTTTGCAATACTTTATTAACTTACCGATTCAATCGTTCGTATATTGTCTCGTTAGACTGGTATTTTCATCATCAGTATTCATATACCCATAACACTAACAAATATTAACTATTTTATGGACTATGAAAAATTACATGAAATATACATATGTACATAAAGCAATGAAATTTAATTCATCGATACAGTACTTGATGCCTGCAATAATAACATTTAACTAAATATGTTATGTACAGGTGAACGAGACTGCTTTTTTGTGATCTTATATACATAGATTGTAATCAATACACTGTCGTTTTGTAGTCGGGGTTTAATTTGTGTGGAAAATGAGAAAAACGCCATTCGTTACCATATCCTCTTCTCTCTTTGCATCTTTTCCTTGTTTATGTAAACTTTTAGGGAAGCAGTAGTAAATGTTGTATTTCCTTCTTCTTATGTATCTTTAATATCTTATTTAATGGGTGTTGCTTTTTTGATTCTAGACTCAACTGTCTTACTTCAGCTATGTGTATCCATTCGAAACGCAACGTGTCAGATTTTCTTTTATTATTTTGATTAATTTTTAATTTAGCCTTAACATAGAGTACCTACTGTGAAATGGTCATATCCTAAACAATAAGAAGATGCATCGTCATCAAGATCTTAATTAAATTAATGGTTCAAAGTTAACAAGGTAAAATACGAACCCAAAATTGTCAGCAGCCATTTGCCAGTAAACATCTAAAACGATTGCAATTAAAATAATATTTTGGTTTTTGTTCACAGATTCCGAAAACAACTGACTATGCACTGGGACAACATAGAGGTGTCTGCGTACAAGGAGAAGTTAAATAAAATCAAAACTAAAGAATAACATGTACATAACTATGCAAATATAGTGAAATCTAATACAGTTGAACCTCTATAAGTCAAGGGAGATTAAGGGAGGGCTTGCAGGGCCTCATTGAATATTTCGTCTTATAGAGGTTTGAAATTTCAAGTAATGGACGATTCGAAGGTGAGGGAACAAAACATTTTTTCGAGTTTTGTAGTTATCGACTTATTGAGGTTCGGCTTAGAGTTTCTACTGTACATGGCATTTGCATATACTCTTAAGTACTTACAGCATGACAAGTATAATTAGCATAGCTCTCTGTTTTATTATATATGCTAGATGGAATTCCATTTCAATAAATTGTTACACTGTATGTTATAATCTTAGAATACCTACAATACAGGTAATTATTCTGTCAATTACATCACATTTCAAGTACTCGTCATAAAAAAACCGTACTTCATAAAAATATGCTTCAAAAAATGGCCAGTTATGATTACTACGTAGGTACTTGTTAAAAACATTCAAAATCAAGATTTGTCTATGCTTTTATTAAGATATACACTCTTCTTTTCTTTATTCATATAGGTATTATAAGTGATATGAGAAGCATAAATGTATAAAGTATCTCATTGGGTTAATGAGAGTAACGTTGATATTATTCTAAGTTACATTTGTCGTGTTTATTTCAAAAGTGAACACCATTGTTCCTAGTTAACGTGACTTAGAAGTCCTAGATTGTGTACTCTCATATACCTAAATGTTGCGATATGTGATTTTTTTAATTTTAATGGATGAACGCTATATGAATGTTGTCATGCACAATAATGTGCTATTATTCTTAGAGTTGTTATAACTAATAGATATGTAGTATGTATTACTTCATTTCGGAATTGTTCCCAATGTATTGTGATACCAAAGAAAATTCAGCCCCATATAATTTTGATTATATGAAGACTATCATTGTGATAAGTCACACCAGTCAAAGCGTGTCAAATTTCTATATGAGATATGTCTGAGCCTTCGCCTTCCTTAAAATATTTAAATAAGTTAAAAGATTGATCTTCTACTTATTGTTAGAGTTAGTTACTTATTGTTTCAAAGCTACCAAATTTAGTAAATTTTATTTAACATTGTTGGATTTCATGTGAAATAATTACGTAGTTACATAAGCAGATAAAAATATGAATAAACAAATAAAACAACTTCGCTTTGTGTTTAATTTATTTTCCATTTATTTATCCTCCATCTTGAATGTAGTACTTACAAATTATACCTACATATAATTTTTGGGAAGTACACTGCACAAAGGTGGATATCTTAATGACATAACATTTTTAAACAATGCAAATTAAATTGTAACTGTTTATCTTTAAATTATTGGCAGTAACAATAGTCATATAACAATAGTTATTTTTATTGTATATAATATACAAGTAGAAAATAGACTATGATCAATTCAATGTAAAATAAACAATGTGCAGTACATTCTCAAAAATTATATGTTACCACCGAATTCTCGAATTAAGTAAGTTTTTGGTTTATTGTTATCAATAATTATTTTTATATACATACATAGGTATTACTGAAATATAGGAATTTTCATTTTTGTCACAAACAACTAAATCAATCCACTTACAGTGAGCACGGAGAAAATGCCATCCCCATATTGGTTTGATTACGGTACTATATTGCAGTAACTGCATACAGATCAGTTTACACATGTTTGGTTGGATTGATGTCTTACTTGAGATCAACCACTAAAGCTGCTTTTATCTGCCTATATATTTTACCTTCATTGTTTTATTGTTGAGTAGCGATGCATTTTAACAAAATACCAACTTCAACCATCCACATTAGCACTTAGCATCGAATTGCTGTTATTTCTGAGACAGTGCAGTAAATGAACACAATATAAGTATGAACTGTTCGTAGAATTATGTGCCGGCACGATCCGTTATACTTAATATGTGCTAAGTTTAACAAACTATTGTGGACACATTGAAATTTTAATAGGTATTAACTAAAAATACAATATGACATTTAACTACAGAACTTACACCCCCGAGTATTAGGCACACATACAATTGTACAATACTAAATATTCCAGAATATCTCATATATATATATATAATCAACATTTATTTAACCGCATATAAGTATAATGTATGTATATCTTATATATACTCAACAATACATAGAGATTTAGTAGACGTGGAGGTAACCGAGACAAACATCTGAGGTTAATTATTGATTTACAAATATATTTATATTATTGAATGAACTCCCACACTGACTGGAAAACGCAAGTGGTACAATTTCACACAACATATAGCTTCAATTTTATTTATTAGTAGTTCTCAAGTTACGTTGTGTAAAAGCTCAGCTAAAAGATCAGAACAGATATCAACAAGCAGCATATTCAATTTATCAGCAAACAATGTTAGTAGACAGAGTAATTACAATTTTGATAAAACACAAAAATATAACAGGTTGAGGTTGAAAGTTATGTGAGTACTTAATAAATTTAGCACGGTATTTAGGAAAAAAACAAAAAAGAATTTTTGGTGTCTCAGCAACCACCTATATAAATTCCTCTTAACACTCTCACCATTTCTTGTGCACTTTGTATATAACTACTATGCTCACATTTTTAACATTGACCAGTCAGTGATTTGTGGGAGAGAGACAACAAAAGTTTTTATCGCCTGTCAACATATAAACAAACATATTGTATGTTGAGAAAAACTGTCTTATTGCAAAAATACGTACAGCTATGGACACATAGATAAATCTAAGATAAGTATACAGACACTATGAGACATAAACACTTAACAGTAGTTGATATCAATAAAGTTTCCATACACTTCGTTTAGGAGATATGTGCACACACGCACAAAAATTATTTAAACACACACATTACGAATAAATGTGCACACACACACAGAAATTTATTTAAACACACACATTTTGTAAACTATGTTATTATGTATAATTTATTGCTATTATGTAAAATTATTATGTGTAGAACACAATGTTTTGAACGAAAAACTATTTACTGACTAGCGCAGACATACTGCATGAAACCGAGAATCTTGCTCTCCCTGAAATACAAAATTATATTCCTCCCGGAAATTATATTTCTCGTGGTCCTTCTCTATCCCTATATTCATCATCAATGCATTCTCACTGAACACACTACCATCGAATGCTTCGAGAGTTACATGCAGTAGACACTTCCGTACCAAATCAAATCCGCATCAAATCAAATTGTTACCATATTTAAGTATGTACACATTAACTTGTGTATGTATTCTTATATGGAGCAACATATACATATGTGCAAAGTGTATTTTAACAGACGACAACATACGACGTCATCAATGAAACTGGAATACTCGAGAGTTATGTGATACGGCCTATTCCTACTTATTAGAAATGAGCTTCACGAGTCTTTCAGATTTTAGGCAATTGATAAAAATAACTTTATATTCTAAAATTTGCAACAACGCGAGTATAAAATAATAAATGGTTAATCAAATTAACGGCACAATATAATATTTCACACTTAACGGAATAAAGGTAAAACATAATATCGTTCTAGACAATTCCATAAGAAACAACAATTATGTATTTAATCACAATACAAAATAATCTAATACCAAAACTTAGTTCCAATAGTACCAAGACAAGATGTATAAAAACCGAAATTTTATACTACGATTTAAAATAGACGAATTCTTGAGTGTAAATTTAATATAAATCTTGTTAGTTTAATACTAAAGCATACGAGTATATTTCGAATTAACTAATAGAAACGCCATCATTAAATTTGATCCTCTTAGTTAGTAAACAACTAAATCCATAGATAATTTAAAATATTAATAGTGAAGCTAATCCAGACTAAGTGTACACTTTATCCACTTTTAAAATACTCAAGATTTCCGCACAAATCCTGCATGCCAAAATATCCCTTAGTTTACATGTAAGTTGTATCCACGCGTAAAGATCGATAATTTAGTTCTGTATGCGATATCACAATACCCCATTTATCTACATATATGTTATGTTTACATCGTACCCTTATGTAAATTAACTTAAGATTTCCGCCCCTCCCTTTCAAAAGAGATTCAATTGTGAGTACATATATAAATTAAAAATGTCACAATGGCGTCATATCACAGTATCGATAAGTATTTGAGTCCGTCGCCATCTTATCGTACAATTGTCCAATAAATGTCCAATATAGACAGGACATCATATGATAATCCGTTTAAATTATATTGCACATTGCCATGAGATTTCTCAACGATACATAACATCACGCTTGTATTTCCCCGAACTGGTAGGCAGAGGAGTTTAGTACTCCCGTATGTCGCGTGCCAAGGATTGGCGGGTGAGCCCACTGCCATACAAATATACACATTAGCATTACGAGTAGATAGTTTACAACAATAATATAACTATATAGATGAGTTTATATATGAATATTTCTCAGGAAACACATTTTTTTCCTTAAAATTTTCTAGTAAACTTCACGCTTGTCGCGCTTCAATTAAAATTTAATTTGAGTACCTTATTAATTACACGAACTAATGAACTCTTATAGTGACAGCTAACGTTCCATGTTAACATGCTCTAGTATTGTTGGCAGTTAATATTATTGTTACATTTAGTCATTAACGACAACATGATAAATATTTCATTAATCTTGTCATAGAGGATAAGGAATGTTTCTTTTTTATAAGTGTTTAGTTTTCATATAACTATACACCAAGTTATAATATTAAAACGGTGTGTTCAAGGCACAGGAGATATAACTTTCCTATTTACGTTCATATACCGGTACCGTGGTATAAATTTACGAAACTATACATATTCGCGATACGTAAACGCATAACGCACAATCATAATAAACCTAAAATCATTTTACAACATTGGGTCACACGTGAATTGTGAGGTTTATTGTACTGTTGACATCGTAAATCTTTCTTATATGCTTTTCTGTTCTAACAATCGAGAAAGTTGAGCATTTCTTATACTTATTATTTCATATTTCATAGACGGCGAGTTTTATGAAATACAATGTACAATAAATATAGAGATATACATTTGTCTAGTTCAAAACTGCTGTTATATTATTCCCGGTCGCGGACATCGTTGTTTTAGTATTGAGAAACAAACTACCTCTACGTTCCTGAACGTTTTCTAATACAGTTGATAAAATATCACTAATTTTCAAAATTAATTCTGACTTAAAATTTTAGACACATTATATTCTATGTAGGGTGTATAATTTCAGTCACGTTAGATTAGTTTATGTAAAGTTTTAGTGATGTTTCATTATTATGTCGATATGTGTATAATTTTAGTTACGTTTCATTGTTTAGTTAATGAATAATTTCAGTTACGCTACATCATGTACTTGGTGAAAAATTTCAATTATGTAACATTATTTAGTTGATGTTTACTTTCAGTTACATTACATTATTTAGTTGATGTATCAATTCAATTACGTTACATTATTTAGCTGATGGACGATTTTAGTTACGTTACATTATTTAGTTGATGGACGATTTTAGAAACTTTACATTATTTAGTAGATGGATAATTACGGTTACTTTACATTGTTTAGTTGATGGATAATTTCAGTTGCGTTACATTATTTAGTTCATGTATAGTTATTGTAACATTAAATTATGCCTGACGTATAATATTATTGTCCACAGAGTAGGCATTTGATTTATTTAAAAATAAGTGAACTGCAGATTTGTATTGTTATCCGTTACAGCAAGCAGTGTAAATAGTAAATATGTATAATTACAATGTTCTACCACGCCCATATATTTTTTTGAGGAGTACAGTATAGTCGACTAAAACAAATCTTGATTATCGCATCTGACGATATTCACTATATACATATTAATGTCAAACAAAAATTGATGGAACAAGGATAAACAATAATCTAATTGCCTGAAAATAGAGATAAATCTAAATATTTCGAAAAATGACTTTAAATAGTATACGGGTTACGAAAAGCTGAAGGTCCTTAAGCATGAATGTGTACGAAATTATCTTCATTCAACATTTCAAACATAAAACACCCAATGAATTAGGTCAGCGAAAACTGATTTGTTATCAACTGATCTATTGCTCAGGGATATCTGAACATAGTCTTTCAGTGAATTCCACAAAAAACGTTTAAATGACGCGTGATGGTTTTTGCAGTATGGTTTCAATCTATGTCCTTGTACATAGTAAGAGAATCTCCCAATGGAACTTAGGTGTTCAATAATCAATATAATGTTAAACATGACAAGAAAAGAGCGATAATTTCGATATGTATTTTGTATATATATAGCATTAATTATAACATGTATATTTAAATTATTAACGTTATAACTAACTGCACTTCCCGACTATTCAATATACTAGAGTCCTTAATCGACGCGTTATTCTAACTACTGATTAGTCAACATTTAACATGGAACTATCGAACATACTTAAGAGTCAGCACAAAGGCACTCCCAGAAAACACTACGGAAAGTTAATTCGTTTTTACTAATACACAATAACTCTCAATATGTACCGTACTTTTGGTCAACGAAACAGTACATAATATATTTTAAATTAAACATCAAATTCCGTTCGGCTCAATTTACGTTTCCCCTTCAAATGTGACGTTTTTATTTTCTATAATAATTTTTTCAAAAACAAGGGCAATACAACGCGTCAAAACGCACTGGCGGCGCGCGACCCATGCGTCACTCACGCTATGGCGTTAGTCCCGCAGGAATGTTACTATAAATGGCGTTTTAATAAATAAAATATGTTTCTCCGGACAATTGCTATATTCCCTTTCCGTATTGCACCATTCCCAGAACTTAGACCGGCGACAAAAAGTGATTAAGAGTATTGATTCTATATTAACATAAATTATTATGTAACACTTGATATAATAAATTCTCTAATGCTTATCTAAGATCACACGTTTATACCCAGAACACTCGATACTTACGTACAGGTGGATTATAACCATCCATACCAATACGATTCCTATACCAATAGCATTCCCAGTTCATAATGACATTCACTGGAATCGGACCAGAGTTTTAATTTCTACAACGAATCATTTTTTATCACTAGATAACGTGATATTGGTTTCATATTGTGAGATTTCAATTCTTGATATAAAACTACGTGATGAAGTCCTTGAGCATAATCCGCACCACAGATCCAAGGATCGAATTATGCCACGTACGTAAGAGAACAACGTTCAACGAATCCTTCATGTATATTCACAAATAGGGAAATATTCGTAGACACTCGTCATCAGCGTCCGCAATACTAATGCGCCATTTGACGCTGCAATCATTTGTCCGCACCATTGCGTCACGACTGCTAGTGTTAACGGATTTCCAAATGGAATTATCGTTAACGTCATGCAGCTGCCAGAGATGCTAATTTGTTACGTGAACGATTTTATTGTCATGTACTGAAACGTATGTAAACACAAGCTGACATTATCCTATACCCTACGGGTACGATTAAAGCAATTGCATTATATCCAATATTACATTTTCGAGTAGCCTTTAATTGTATTTATAGGATGTGTGGTCACGTCCCGTGCGAGGAATGCCGCCAGATACCTGAACAGGGAGTTGACTACATATGTATGTGGCGCATTATCAAGTCATAGAGACAATAAAGTTTTTCGTTTTCGTATAAATAAAGTTCGCAATATATTCAAGCGATCAGATACTAGACGACCCTCATTGGTATTTTTACAAAGCAACTCGTTCTGATAAATGAACGTCATTTTAATAAATGATGCACATTTACATATAAAAAACTAACACGACTACGGCGCACAGTATGTCAAGGACTCGTTGCCCCACTCGGGCCCGTTACACTTGGCGTATCAATTTTCATCTATTATCACTCGATGCTCGCAATGGAATAATCATCAGAAATAAAAATAGCGCAAAATTATCTTTTTTAAAAAGGTATTCACAGACGAAACGAAAGTACATTGGTATAATATCATATGTATTATAGCACTATACATTATAGCTCCGTCTGTGAGGACCTTAAATTGTACACGAAAAGCTATCAATAAACGATTATCATTGAATTTGATTTTTTAAATATTTATTATGTAACTATCCCCTTCCTGTCTGATGATACATTAACAGCCATTTAAATGTCTACCCTAAGCTATTGTCGCAAACAATGATTTTAAAATATCACTTAACACTGACCATAACCGATATAAAAACATTGTTACAAAAAAATAACGTACCTTTAAAATTTAAATATGTAATAAAACTGTGTACGTATAACCCGCGCCTTATAACCCTGAACCTGCATGGTATTTACATATATAAATATATATGCAGTCCCATATATAATTAAACATCGTCATTTTTCAATGGAAATAAATTTGAAGTATTGCTAACAATGCCTAAGGCATTGTTCAAAAAAATCTCATCATAATAGGTTTTTCTCCTACACCGTGCAAACGCCGCTGTGACGTCATCACGAACAAAAACCAAACGCTAGCAACGCCCTCGCACGAAAGGTGGTAAATGGACTATTGAATAAATTCGTATATTACTGCAGACCGGTCAACGCTTCGTAGCTCACACGATTGCGTGTGATGTAGGGCCTTGTACCATTCTTAGGACTCAAGCTTACCATACCCAGCCTGGACGTTTCTTTGAGCAAATTTACAAAACTTTCATACTTAGGTATATTATCGATTTTTCTCATATTAATATGCAAAGTAGGCTTCTTATATTTTGCAGTTTTGGTGTGCCAAACCAGTATTTCGGAACAGTTCGAAGCCAAAGGTTCGATGTCTTCCATTTTCACACCCAAACTAACCAGGAATCTGTCTTCTTCGTGTCCAGCGATGAACGGCATCGACGCTGACGGCTTCAGGTAATCCAAGTTGATGGCGAAACCAGCCATGTCCACTGGGAATGTCCTAGCTCCAGGCCACGAATCGAAGAAGCCAACTACCTGAAATTTTTACACATTAATGTTTTAATGACTTACGTTTAATATACGTAATTACGTAACATATATGCGCTTTATAGCCAATAGTATTGTCCAGGTTTATTTTGTTCACACGTCCTTCACACCTCAGTTGCTACAATACCATTGATCGTACGGTAAAATTCTATAATTTTCCATCGGCTTCAGTTAAGCTGAACTCAAATACTATACATAATATATTTATTAATATATTTACTGAACTGGCTTTACTTTTGTACACAATCTAGAAATATGTGTCACCTTCAAAGCAGGGTGATAAGGTCATTTCAAATGTCGAGTTAATTTGCAACAAATTAAATATTGTGGGTCGCGAATATTAATCGAATTGCCATTGTATTGTTCCATTGCACTGAAATCGATATTCCGAAAAGTTGTATAACACATGTATAGCAACTATCGTATTGAGTATAAAGCAACAGGATAACTGAGAATGTAGGGGAACATATGATTTATATACGTTACGTTTATATAAGGCACATTGAGGGCAATAACTGAATTTGTTTTATTTTTATATCACCACCATATCACAAGTATAAAATCAGGCACTATGCAGAGTTAGTGTCAATTAACTATAAATTATATTACCATGGTCACTTCAGTCTTTCATGATAACAGAACACAAATGTCATAGCAAATGCTATTCCAAGCTACACACAGGTTTCACCGGTTGAATGTTAGATCGAACAGAATGTCAATGAATTATTCACTGAGGTTTCTATTTTGTCCTTTTTATCCTAAAATGTATAATAATTACTGAGCTATAAATAGCCCTATTAGTTCACAATACACATAGTTTTTACCTTGCCATCCTTGACAATTGGTGCAGATACTCCATAACCTCCAATGAGGCCCACGGGGAACATTGACACCTTCTTAGTACTTCTAATTTCATCGAACAGACGCAAGTCAACAGTGTTGTCATCATCACCAAAGTAAAGAACACCATCTTGAGCATTGTATTGGAGCCAAGCAAGTGCTGCGCGGCGGTTGGATACCCCTCTCGGAAAGTTTGTTCCTTTGTAGATATATGGTTTGGGACTTGACAAATGAGTGAATGGTAAGCCAGTGCGACTAGAACAATATAATAAACATTTTTATGTAGTTAATTTAATATTAATATGCAATGAAAAATAAACTGAATTTTATTTATAATTATATAATGTTATATATTATTATTATTATTTATGTCAGATCTGTCAGGCATTTGGCTATTGCTGCTTGTAGTAGTATATTACAGTATCATCATATCTCATAACAGACATGTGATGATACCATAATATATTACGAAGTCTACACAATTATATCTATCCTTACCGAAGAACACTTAACACTTCGTGGGAGCATCTTGGTTGATCGTCTGCAACTATCCAATGTATTCGGGGAACATGCATCAAAGTGTGTGCAAGTCTGGTAAGTTCAGGAATTTGTTCTGGTCTTGGATATGTTGGTGTTACATAGTAAATCATTTTCAGGTCTGTATTATTGTAGATGTGAGGTCTTTCCTCAATGAAATTGACGAAGCAAATCTTATTTTTAACTCTTAATCGCACTTTACTGTCAATGATGTCTATGCTGAAATAGATTACATTAACAACAATTACATTCTAATAAATAATAGAGCAAGTTTTTATGTAGTATCACACCTATAATCCCTAGAGAGCTATGCCAGAAGAATGTAGTGCACTCTCACATTTAACCATTTATATTTATGTCTCACTATGGAATAGAAGATGAGCCTATTGCTAGAGACCTGGCATAGCATGTACTCTGAACAAGTACTAGAAATTTTAACTAGAGATTCTGAGTTAGAAAAATCCAATAGTACCTGACCCGGAAATTAAACCCACGATCTGTAGGTCAGCCATCACACTTGTAACCACATGTTCGACACAGCAGAAAAACCTCTTAATAATCATAAAAAATTAGGAAATTAAATTTTGCCGTGTAGTTAATGGTACCCGACTAATAGCGAGATATGTGACAGCAAATTGATAGTGTCAACATCAACCACTTACTTTTAGTGTTATAAGAACATCCAGTTATAAGCTAGGCAGTGAAGGCTCTCCAAATTATAAAATTAGAGCTCATTAAAGAATGACAATTAAATGATATGAATATATGCTTCTGGCTAATACCAGAGAACCAGTTCGGGTTTAGAGAAAAACACTCTACAATCGACCAAGTGCATAAAATTACCAAAGTTATTGAAAACACTTTTGAAGATAAGAAAGTTTGTTCGACCGTTTTCTTAGATGTAGCACAAGTCTTTGATAAAATTTGGCACAAGGGTCTTATCTATAAAATATGATCTATATTACCAAAAAAAAATTCAGATATACTGGAATCATTCATATCTAACAAAGTATTTAGAGTCAGGCAAGATGATGCCAATTCTGAACTCGAAGAAATAAAAGCTGGGATACCACAAGGTAGTGTGTTAGGTCCTGTCCTGTACCTAATATACACATGTGATATTCCAAAGCTAAACAATAACACCATTGCAACCTTCGCCGATGACAAAGTCATAACGGCCACAGCCAATAGTCATGAGGAAGCAGGAGAAAAAGCGCAAAAATCCATTAATACCAAATTATACCAAAATTATACCAAAATTATACCAAAATATACCAAAGCTCATAAATATCGACTTCACCATTATGTGAACATCAAGGCTATCCAGCTCCTTGATAACACAGACTTAGTGAAAAGACCAAAGAGGACAAAACCTTTTGAGTAGTGTAGTGTAAAATAAATATAAAAAAAACAATAAGTGAAATATTGACTAAAATCACATGAACTGAGTGACTTCCCCTTAAGAGACTAAGATAGTGCCAGTAGACATTTTCTTAGAAATAATTATATTAGAAGTTTAGGTGAAAATAAAATTACTTATTAATCTTATGTTACGCTAGATTGTAATAATACCCACTGAGGTACTAACATATTTAGGACCCTAGAATAAAAAAAATTGCTTATGTGCAACACAGTAGAAGGATCTATGTTAGGAATGAGTTAAGTAACTTGAAAATGAAGTCCAACATGAACCATATATTGACCACTCTTTGACATACTTACAAAACAAACACATGTAAATTTCTCAAGTACATTTACAATTCAATAGAATGATGAAACCCGCAATCCAAATATATTTCACTTATACACCGAATATGTCTATAAATTTATACAAGCAGAAAAAACGACTGTTACCAACCCGTGATCAAATATACATTTAAATGTATAAGCATTAAGGAGAAATTACTGAACTGTGGAGTGTTGCAAGTATGTATTTCTCTTGCTATTAGTACTAACTAATGTAACATCAGAGGCAGAGGAGAGGATGCAGAGGCGTAGTGTAGTACACTACTATGTTTCACCAATAAAATTAACATCTCATTATGGAACAGGCGGTTCGCCTATAGCCATACACCAGGCACATGTCCAGACTCTGATATACTACTAGAAAATCTATGTTAGAAGTCCAATAGTGCCCAACCCTGGATTTGAACTCAGGATCTTTCGATTGGCACTCGCGCTTTGTAACCAACATGACCAACAAGGCACTCATGTTTAGGAAAACTGTTATAAATGGTTGTAATTATTAATTGTAAAATGTAATCATTGTGTAACTTGTCATTAGGGAAAATTAAGGTAAGAAATAGCCGAGTTAAGAAAAAACCGACCATGCAATTACAATCTACTAACATTGTACGTAAAAATATGATCACAACTGTTTTTTTTTTCATTTTTACCATTAATTTTGTAACATAAATAGAGATTTTAATATAATTTATTACTGAGGTTTACGTGTTGTTTTTACAATAGTAATATTATTTAGTTCATAATATAATCATACATAATTTATTACACATACTTACAATCATAAGGCCAAACATTTTTCAAAAATTTCTTACCTCACCCCTTCATTGTTCCATGTAAAGAATACGTAAAGACCACTACAAATTAAAACAGAAGCAAATACAAACTTAAATATTTTAAAAATATTCATATTTACGTTTTATTAAACTAATTGTTCATGATTAATTTTATATACGGGATAACTGCTTCCAGGCTCACTTTTCTATATGATTGACAACCACCATAATATCGATTAGTATACAATATTAATTTAACCGCCAATGACAGCTTGCAAAAAATGACAATGACGTTAAAGGTTTTTCAATAGATCGCAGCTTCATATATTTTATTATACACTGATACTTATACGTTCCTTATCACCGTGAAGCCATATATAATGAAATAGGATTGTGAAGTACATAAATTTTTACAAAAAAATATATTTATAACTATAAATTAAATTATAATACTGCATAGTGATATGGTTAGGCAAGATGTAAGTAAGTAATGTAAGAGTCACAGTAACCATGTAATAAACATCTTTATAAGTTTATTCGGTCTGACCAGTCATAATTGTTCATGGCATGCTTTATACTGCCGTGTTACCGAAAGAGGGCACAACTAACATTTTTTGTGAAACTGAGTTATATATATATATTCGGAATCAGAAAATAAAGGTCTATCGGCCTGATTTTTTGTAGATTTTTATCTATGAAATTAACAGAGATACCATAAGCTTAAAGGGCACAACTGCACCATTTTTTAAGTTTTATTACAATAAAAGGGCATGTTGTGAGATATGACTTATTTCACCTTTATATTTTTGATATATTTAATAACTGACATATGTTAAATATAAAAGGCTTATGTGGCAATTGTGCTTATTTTTTTACCAACACTTTAACAATTTATGTAGAAAGAAAAGACACAACTGGCAGTTATGCCCTTTCTATTTACCCCTACGCCTTAAAATTTTATATAAAAACAGCAGAAAGGCATAAAATGTAAATATTAGGAGCTAATTCTAATAATTACTGTCTGTATTTATACTAATAATTTACAGTGAAAAGGCACAATTGAGTAAAAGTGCCTTTTCATCATAACATTTTAAATTTTTACCAAAATTTTTACAATGAAAAGGCATATTTGGTTACATGCGCCTTTTGAACGTAATATTGCTCTTTTAATGTTAATTTTCATTTTAAGTTAAAAATAAATATGCTAATATGACCAAGGGCTCTCAGAAGGTCGAGCCGTACCATTAGCCAACATTATCTCGAATTCTGCTCGAGCGATTTTCAATTTGTCCGGCGCTAGTCGTCGGGGTGAACAGGAAACTGGAGGGCCTGGAGTGGTGCGGATGTGGTGTGTAGTATTATGTTTAGGTGTGCGTGGAATGCCCGTTGGCCGCGTTATGCTCTGAAATTCAGAAAGAATTTGGTGGTACTTAGTAGACCCAGTTGCGACCTTTACACTTGATATTAAGCTACTAGTCGTATCTACTTTAGCTATAGTTGACAATTTTGTGACATCATCTATAAGTTTTTTGTTACGGATGTCTACTATTAAATTATAAAAAGACAAAAAATCCACGCCTATTATAGCTTTGGTCACGTCAGCTACCACAAATCGCCACAAAAAATCTCTGCGAAGACCAAAGTTTAGTTTAAGTTCTACGTAACCATACGTGTTGATGGGGCTTCCATTGGCTGCGCACAGTTGGTATTCAGTCTTCGCTCGATTTTGTCGTATCGCAGTTCGGGGATAGACACATAAGTCGCTCCCAGTGTCGACCAAGAATTCGACTTTCGAGACACGATCGGTGACGAATAGGCGACCAGTGTTCGTTGGGCAATCGTCGGTCGCCATTATAGACTGCCCGGTGCGTTTTCCGATTTGTAATCGCATGGTTTGATGCACTTTCTAGCCTCCTCACCGAATTTATGGTGGTACCAACAAACGGGGAATTTTCGATAGGCCGAGTGAGTCCTCTGGGCAGGTGTGCGGCTGCGTTGTCGCGAAGAATGCTGACCACGGGAGCGGGAACGGGATCGCTGTGTAGTAAGAGCGCTGACCTGCTTGGTCAGCTCTGTAATTTGGCGGGCCATGACGTCCATTGCTGCCTCCAGTCTCAGCACTGACGCAGATGCCACCTGAGGAGTCGCCGGTGAAATATCGTGCACCCTGTCCGCCAAGTCAGCGAGTTCTTCAAGTGACAGGGTTGATTGCGAAGCTAAAATAGTTTGCAAGCTATTTGGTAACCGGCTTGTCCATATATCCGCTATAAATTCATTGGGGATGTTAGGTCCCGCTAGCTGTTGCAGGTGCCGCAAGAATTGTGAAGGCTTACGGTCGCCAAGCTCCTCTAGCTGCAGCAGCTGTTTCACTTGTTTCTGCCGCGACAAGGAAAGACGCTTGATGAGCTCTGTTTTAAGTTTCTCGTACTTATTAGTGTATGGCGGATCGATGATGATGTCTTCCACTGTTACCGAGTACTGTCCGTCCAAGTTTGACAATACGTAAAAAAATTTGGTATTGTCGTCCGTTATTCGCGCGAGGTTGAATTGCGCCTCGATTTGCGCAAACCATATTTTCGGTTTCTCCGGCCAAAATGGCGGTACGCGCACGCCGACACGAAAAAGTTCCGCTGATCCGTCGGTTACACTGAAATCGCGCTCACTATCTTTCTTAACGGTCGGACCGCTCGAATGTGCTTTATCACTGCTCATGTTTAATAATGTTCAATATCGGGGTCACCAGTTGTGGGTAAGTGTTTTATTTTAGCGCTTACAATCGGCAATTAAAACGAGGAGTACCACGAAGAGTTTATTATCACGATACCACAAGATACAGAAGGAGCACACATAAGAGCTAAAAGAAATACAGCAATTAAGCGAGTTAGCGCCGGTGAAATGCGACACAGACGGTGCGTCGAGAGCTTGTTTTCGACTGGCTTGCGCGCGCGCGCGCCGCCAGCGCCGGTGCGTAAAATGCTCGACGTTGTCGCATAACGGGCCTTTCCTTAACAACCCGGTTCACGCGGCGATGTCTGTTTATATATTAAATTATATAGTTTTTTGTTCTGTACGATGTGTGTATGTGTGAGTGTGTGTGGATATAAACATAAGTATACTAAATATGATAAAATAAATAATTTGTATGTGTAAATATATAGACTATAAATATACTAATGAATAAAATATGTGTGGTGTGTTACCTACAATTAAGTATATCCATTAAAATTAAAAATATAATATAACTATCGTTGTATACATACTAAACTAACGCAACTTTTAACTTTCCCACAATTTTGAAAAAAACAGCTTAAACGTGTTTTTGTTAACAAAATTTAAAAAATATTTCAACCTCGATTATATCAACATTTGCAAAATGTTAGTTGTGTCTTTTTTAATTACGACGGCAGAATAGCTCATCAACCAATCGGTCTTTGCGCCAGTATACCTCTTTAAGACCCTTTACATGATTTATCTCCCTTTTCTAATCATCAAAGTTAATTGACTGCAGAGCTTACAGAGTTAATGGTTTAATTTTTTTGGTTCTCTGTGTTTTTTAAATAGTGAATATACTAACGATACTGACTGTTTAGAAACATGACATCACCAAAATGGCGGTCGCGCGCATTACCAATTTGCGAGGGTTATACTTCCGAACAGAGACATCATTTGCTTTGCATTTTTCGTCAAAAGCGGAAATTTCTCAGGGTTCACATAAGATTTATAATAAAAATTCGATGTTTACTGAGAAAAATACATATTTTTAATCGGTAGTATTCTGCATGTGAATCACATCCATTTGAAAGTCTTCGGGAACTGTATCCACATCGATATTAAATGGCGAAGAAATATTTTCATGGAAACCGCTGTCTTCTCAGCTTTGAACATTTGGAATCGTAATTGAAATTCGTTGATTAAAATGTCTATATATGAGGGGGCGTTTTTAAGTTCGCGGAATGAGGGACAAGGAGGGAAAATAAAATGTCAAAATTATTTTTCTTTTTCTACATATTTCTGCAAGACGAATACATTTTTCAGATCTATGTATTAACTTATTTAAACCCTCTTAAAAAAATGTTTTGTCCTTGTCGGAAAAATCCGAGGAAATTGCGTCCTTAACTTCTTCTAAAAAATGTGCGTTTAAAGTTTAAATATCACTTGCTATTGGATTTGTGTTCAGTGCATGGGAAGAGGCTCACCACCTATTTCATAGTGGGACGTAAGCGTAACTGGTGAAACGGGAGTGTACGTGGAGTGGAATGGATTATATTTATTTGAAAAAACAAAGGGAATATGATAGAAATGTGACACTGCATCAAAACGGTTATTCAACCCTAGAAAGATAATCTACGGCCGCGAGACGTAAAGCGCACCAAAATTAGTGTTAATTTTTTAATTAACAATCGCAGCGGGCTAGCACCTTTAAGACGGGTTTAAACCGGTCGATTTTCGCCGTGCGGCTAGTCGCTTCACAAATTACCTCACCAAGCCGCATCGCTAGCCCATTTACACAGGTTACTAAAATCGCGTTACTAAAATGATCTACGTCTAAAAACGGTGAGTTCTGGAAGTTATTAGGTTAAACATAAAAAGTACGTTTATAATTGGAGTGTATAATTTTTATTCTTCCGGCATAATGTCGATATCGCCCTTCATGAACATTTATATGTTGAAGTTCTCGACTGAAAGTGAGGTTCATTTCCGCGTAAAAGAATCTTTTCCCATGAAAAAAAGACGTTCAATTGCACCGCTTGATTACGCAGTATTACATTTAATAAACAGATTTATAAATATCTGTTTTCCGAGGAACGCTGCATCGTTGAACGGGTCTTTTGATTTCATGTCTAGCCACATTTTCACGAGATTTTGACCTTTACTATTTAAAGATTTGTGACTCACAGGCTTTTCTTTAGACTGAGGGACAGAATTGAAAAAGTTTTCCTCATCATCGTCGTTGTAACTCGCGTTGCTGCCTCCGTCACTTACACTATCTCTGTCCTTCAAACTTTCTGCAGTTTCTTGTCGTAACGCCTCTTCTACCTTTTTTTCTCAGCATTATTTTTTAGCATCCACTCGACTGCTGTCATGCGTTTCCAGCCAAATCAACCGAAACTTGGGATGAACCGCCGCGGCAAGTTGGCATCGTTCGTCGCCCAATAGTGATTCAAACCTTTTCTCTATGCCATTTAATAAAGCATTGGCTAAAACTGTGCAATTTAATAGGCCTATTAAATCTCAAATTATTCAGTAAGTAAGCAAATCTATTTCTACTCATAGTGTCTCGTAAAAACATGCATTCCTGTGCCATCAGTAGCCTATAAATCCATTGTAATTTGACGTCCAGAACGAGCCAAACCTGATAGGAAAAGTAAACCGTAAAGGGCTTTTATTTCCTCCTTTGTAGTTTGTGACTGTTGAGGATCACCAGTTGGTCGGGAGAGTATTTTCTCATTAGTGCAATTCACAATTTCATCTGTCATAGCATCGGAAATAAATAGTTCAAAACACTCAAGAGGTGACGACTTACCCCTTGCAGCTTTTTTCACACCAGGCAAATGAGTAATAATATTTTCTGCTCTACAACGAACATTGCTTTTGAATGCTTCTTTTTGCCACTTTGTCTTATCTTTGCCAATATAATAACTTTGTCCCGACGCGCAAACCTCTGATAGGGGTACTTCGTCGTCGCTCTCAAACTCGGAAGAAAGAATTTCGGCATCCACTTCGCTGTTTGTATCACTATGAACACTCAAGTGTTCTGATTCCACTTCAGAGCCCGGTTCTGAACCCCCGGATCAGGTTGACGTAATTAATGCTCCTAAGTGGGCAAAAGTAACAAAATTTTGACAACTCCTTTAAGTGGTTTCAAAACAGCCACTGACAGTGTTGACTTTTCTGTCAGATATTTGTTCACAACAATTTACGCAATGGTCAAATAAATGAACAGAATCTATGTATGTGAAAAAGAAAACAAAATCATACTTTCGGTACTTATATATGTTATATATGTTAGTATGTTGCTATTGTATAATGCTGTATTATGTATTTTATGTATATATGTGAGGAGCTGGGGGAGGCTTATGTCCATTATTGGACAGATGGAAGCTGACTAGGAAGGAACGATATGTATTTATATTATATTATTCCTGATAAAATAAATGATTATTTCTGACTACTAAAACATCATCAATAATTGAGTCACTCATTGACGTATGACTCGTACGTAAATTGTTGAGAACAAACTTCAGAGAAGAAAAAAGTATCTCAACACTGACACTTGTCGGTGGTGTTGCTAAAACTACTTTTGCCAGCTTATATAAATATGGATCAGTTAGTTTTTTTGCCTCCCAGTACTGTAAAATATTCGTTTTTGATGGTAATATTGGTTCTTGTATAAAAGCTATCACCTTGAAGTTTATTTCTCCTTCTACGGATTCTGAAAGATGTGTTGGTATGTCTCTATTTATTTGGAATTGCTCGCGAAGGTATAAATAAAAAATATCTTCATAAGTTCCTAAAGAATTTCTAGAAGTAGAAGGTTCTATGGCTAATTGCATTGTTGGTTTATTTAAATGTATTAATCTTTTATATGTTTCCACTAAAACAGCCCTTGCGGTTAATTGTTGTGCTGTTGATAGAGTACCATTGACTCTTGGGTCAAGGTAAACGGCGGCCAGAAAATATTCATTGTTGAAAAGTGTTTCTTGACGACGACTTAAACAAACCAACAAACGCCGGGCAAAAGGGTCCGTTAGTTGTTCTATATGGAGGCGGCA
>DWTO01000440.1:0-21365 GCA_018244755.1 Jemadia pseudognetus | reverse complement strand
TTTTCCAGCATTTTCAGAGATTTTCCGAAGCGATGGCAGTTCCATTATTACGTACAAAAAGTGTTCTAATGAGCCAAGTTTATATAGAGCCCAAATATGGGATGTCCTTCCGCAGTAAACTACCAAAAATTTCCCCTAGTATTATATATTGTAAATTATCAGTATAATGATATCTTCGACATCACACACGTCCATTTGACCATAAAGTAAAAATTAAGAGAGCTTGTGTCGG
This sequence comes from Jemadia pseudognetus, assembly GCA_018244755.1. Lineage (NCBI taxonomy): Eukaryota > Metazoa > Arthropoda > Insecta > Lepidoptera > Hesperiidae > Jemadia > Jemadia pseudognetus. Next base: position 21,133 of record DWTO01000440.1, on the reverse strand, counting down.
TGACCAGACGACTGATAAACTACATACATACATAAATATTTACTTATGTATATATAACAATATAGTACGCCTGTAATACCCGAAGAGTTCACTAACCTCTGCACCAACGGGGCAGTTATACATAGCAATACATACACCATTCCATACTACAACTTTCACCTAGTGTATAATAACGCTATAAAAATATGTTTATGTATGCATATTAAGTTAAGTGTATGTTCTAAATCATTAAACATTATTAGATAATTAATTGTTATTATTACCATATTAAAATTCCAGGTCCTTTGAGGATAAGCAGAGAGCACATTTATAGTCGTTCAATATATCTATATAGCAATAGAGAATTTAATTGTAACCAAATTGAACCTATTTATTCATCTTATACGCTTGTAAGATGTGCCTGTACAATTAAAAGGCAAATGGAAACTCCAAATACAATATATTGAGACCCTACAATTTTGTAATGGATACAGATATGGAATATAGCACGTGCAGCATATTCAGTATTCAACAAATATCCAACTTTTTTGCAAACAAATTTGGAAAAGTGGATACAAACTTATTTGAAGCAGAAATATTGCCAATGTAGAGTTCCGTCGCATTGCACAGCCGAGTGCATACAATGCCACAATGTATTCACTTCGGCCATTTTTTAATTTCATTTCTTTTATTTTATTAATATTTTTCAACCGTTTTATCGTTCTACAGTTGGACACGCGGCTTCTGTCAAAATACGAGAGTTAAGACATAGTCCATAGGGCAGTCTCATTCGATCATATACCGATACTATACTCGTGTAGGGACTTGAAATACTCGTACACATTTTATTGTTGTATTGTTGAAATTTAAATATTATAACGTAATTAATAGCCTATACTTCCCCGTAGGGGTAGCCAGAAGAGTGTAGCACATTAATTATGACATGCAGCCACCGTGGAGTATCGGATGAGCCAATTGCCACACAACGGGCACAAAATACTGTTGAATAAAATTGGTATTATTTACCATTTTTTGATTCGACGATAAGAATATATTTTGGTGAGGTGAGTGGACGTAGTGAGGCTTTTATTTAGAAGGCAAACTTGTATTTTTAGTACTTTCAGAGAGTTCATTTAGTAACAAAATCACGTACTTTGTAGAACTGAAATTGTGAGATTTAAGTAAGCACCCGCGAGAAGGAAGAAAGTGCGATTACAGGCAGTTATACCTACAAGGTCTTTGAAAGGATTACATACTTTATATATTTACATATGTGTGCATAAAGCATTGTTTATCTTCGATTATTTGTTATGCGCGGCAAAATCTTCAATCAACATTAACTGTTTCATGTAATGCCATTGAGCTTCACTCGGCTTAGGAACACGCATCAATAGATAATAATTATATTCAATATTATTCAATATTCAATATTATTCAATATTATTCAATATTATTCAATATTATTCAATATTAATCAATATTCAATATTATTCAGTATTCAATATTATTCAATATTCAATATTAATCAATATTCAATATTATTCAGTATTCAATATTATTCAATATTCAATATTATTCAATATTCAATATATATTCAATATTCAAGATTATTCAATATTATCAAGCTTAAAGTCAATACTGTAGATATTAGAAGTTAATTTATGAATCAATATTCATAAATTAACTTCTAATATCTACAAGTTCCAATCGCATCGTCGCTTCTTTTATAACTCCGGGCAAAAATACGCAAATGTCGTCTAACTTGTAATTGACAAAATCAGAAGAGTTCTTTGACATTTTATTAAATTCGGCGCAGCTCCTCGAGAAATTCCGAAGTTATTTTCATGATTCGTATTAACTTTTACTAGAGCGCACTTTTTTTATAATCACTAAGTGATCTTGCAAATATGGTTTTAGTACATTAACTACACTATTTAAATTTCTAATTTAAATTTAAATAACTCAAATAAATAACATGCCATTAGAGGAATTTGCCACACGTACATATTTTTATGAAATCTGTTATGAGCTATAAACAGTATTAAGTATAAGCGGCTAGATCAAACGAAACGTGCTCCTCAGACCCTCAGCGTCGTGACCACATGAGGGCGCCTGCTCGCTCTTACATGTCACATCGACCTTGAGCTTTGCAGTACCGAGTCTCAAACTGACCTACCACCCTTCACCCTACGACCTTTGTATTGAAAATATATTGTAAAAAAATTGCATTGTCCTTCAATTAATGACATTTCATGTAATCTAAGTTGCCACTTTAACAGATATCCTCCATGTTGGTTGGCTACGTGTACTGTTTAAAAAACTATACACCCAATACTTTCTTAATATCATTACCATAAGTAAAATTTAATATACATAATATCACTAATTACAACTACTGCTTCGTGTACTATACAAAAACAATACGATCTAAAATATTACCATGTAATATGGTAACATCACACCTGCAGTCGCCGAAGAGGTAAGCAGAGGAATGCAGTACACTCCCACGTTTACGTCCCACTACGTAATTGGAAGTGAGAGTATCACCGTGTAATACAATTAGTGACAAAATTTACATAGGAAACACAAATTCCCATACGCCCAACACATCGCTGTGAAGTGTCCTTGGGCAGGGATATAAATAGTGATTAGAGCGAGCGGTGAGATCAAACGAATTGTGTTCCGTGAGCCGTGAGCGGCGCGTCCACATGACGGCGCCTGCACGCTGTCACATGTACCAGTACCTCGCCACGAACCACGGGATAATCACCCTTGCGTACATTACCATAAACGTCGTTATACAATCACGATAAAACTACTTACCTGTAAAATTAATAATACAATCAATGAATAATTTATTGTACTGAAGAACAGTGGGAATAAAGGGAGTAAAGGTGGGAGAGGGCGTAGTGATTTGTCTGACAAAAACTATTAACCTTGAATAACATAATAACATCTAAGAACACAGACCACATAACGTTATAATTTAAAAAAAATCTATATAGACCTGTAGACCCCAAAAAGGTAGGCAGAAAGTAGGTAGTAGGCACGTTTCACCAGTTACGTTTACGTTCCACCATGGAATAGGTAGTGTGTGGTGGTGAATACGTGACAATTAAATAATAAATACGCAGGTATATTACACGTTTCTTAACATAAACCTTTACAGTTAATTTTACACAACAAAACACATATTCGTGGTTGTGATACAAGTCATTACGTCGCGAATCCAGCCCACCACCCCGAGCCTTCAGTAGTCGGGTGTTCTTATCGCCGTCATATAGCTATATGTAATCACATCACGTTTTCATACCTTCGTTAAAATAAAGTAAGCGTGTAACAGTGTAATGTGAGGCTGTAATAGCTTAGTGGTTCAAAATTCAACCTTCCACTCACGGGGTTCTGTGTTCAAATCTCGACGAGATTACTTAGAAAATTATTTGAGTTTTATGATTGAATATCTCTTGATGCGGCGGTAAAAGCACAACTTAGAAGAAATATGCGCCTTAGAGTTCTCCACGATGTTTTCTAAGACATACGAAGTCTGCTGAATCGCGCGCGGCCTGCGTGAGCGACTGGGGTCTTAACCCTTCTCAACGTGAGAAAAGACCCGTGTCCAACGGCAGAACGATAAAAAAGGTTTGACAACGTAACAATGTATACACGCGTAAAAAGAAAAACTTTTTGTGTATTCTATTTGATGCTTAAAATAAATGGATTAATCGAAACATAAACAAAACACATACATAACATGTAAAACGTCTTTCTATTCCCAATGATTATTATTTTCTTTATAGTAGTTTAGTTTATTTATATTTACAGGAAATATGATCGAATGTGCTTAGAATAGAAGTATGTATCTTCTATTCCATATGTATGTATACTAGAGATGAGCTCCAGTATCAATACAAATCAATACTATGAATACTTATTCGTACCAAATTTTTGTAATTAACATATAAACATTAATTATATACGAAAATGAAATGGAAATAGTTTATATTTACACCTTTCTATGCCGTCTAAATTATACTTACAAATAAATAAACAGACGCGAATAGTCTTATTCCTACTGTCCTATTCGAGGTCGTCAGCAGCTGCTAAATAATCTAAACAATACTTATAAAAAGTTTCCTTTTTACATAAATTTTCAAATTTCACTCGCATGTGGTTCACATAAATTTTCTCTTGTTACAGAAATCTGTGCGGGCTGCAGATGCACAGGCGATTGAGGAACATGACAACCGAACATGTGTCTGAAATTGGAATTCGAGAACAGAATGCCTGCCAAGAACGTAATCTCCAAATGGCTGCGAGCAAAGCTGGGCAAACACAAACAGGCATCATGGCGCTAGCGAGCAAATAGCTATTAGGAAAATATGAACGCGACCGAACCGGATATATTGGTGGCAAAAGGCCAACTGGACGTGCTCAACAGGGGGCCAGAATATTCCATAGAACCCTCGGACGCTTACAACGCTATTCTGGAAATCAATGCCACATTCGAGAACATATCCGGTTACAACTTCACCGACGAATCCGGCGAGCTTTGGAACGATTACATCAATCTTCTCCAGGACCGCGCCCTTTTGGTGTCGTTCCTGCTATTATTTTCCTTGACTACCGTGTTCGGGAACATGCTCGTTATCCTGGCAGTCGTGCGCGAGCGGTACCTGCACACATCTACGAATTACTTTGTTACCTCTCTGGCAGTGGCTGATTGCTTGGTCGGTCTTGTTGTGATGCCGTTCTCCGCTTTGTACGAAGTACTGGAGCATACGTGGTTTTTCGGCGTGGATTGGTGCGACGTATGGCGGTCGTTGGATGTTCTTTTCAGCACGGCCTCAATTCTCAACCTGTGCGTGATCTCGCTAGACCGTTACTGGGCTATCACAGACCCTATTACATATCCGATGCGAATGAGCGGACGTAAGGCCGCATTTCTCATAGCAGCAGTGTGGGTTTGTTCCGGCGCCATATCGTTTCCTGCAATCGCGTGGTGGCGTGCTGTTCGCACGGAAGAGGTACCGGATTACAAGTGCCCGTTTACGGAAAACCTAGAGTATATAATATTTTCATCGACAATATCATTTTATTTGCCGTTGTTTGTGATGGTGTTCACGTACTATCGTATATATCGCGCGGCCACTATTCAGACGCGTTCGTTAAAGATAGGCACGAAGCAAGTTATGAGGCCGAGTGGTGAATTAGAACTGACATTGCGTATACACCGCGGTGGTACAGTGCGACAGCGGGCTGACGTATGCCACGGCGCATGTACTCCGGAGGACGCCGACCAGGAACCCTTAACAGCGCTTCAGAACAACGGACTGTCGCGCTCATCGACACGCCTCACGAACGTGGCTCACAACAAACATTTGCCCAAAAACTTTTCCCTTTCGCGTAAGCTCGCTAAATTCGCTAAGGAAAAAAAGGCGGCAAAAACTTTAGGTATAGTGATGGGTGTGTTCATAGTGTGTTGGCTGCCGTTTTTCGTGGTCAACCTGTTGTCGGGGATCTGTTCTACTTGTATCACACATGAGGAAATCGTGAATGTTGTGGTCACGTGGCTTGGCTGGGTGAACTCCTCCATGAATCCAGTCATCTACGCGTGCTGGAGTAGAGACTTCAGAAGGTAAGTGGTAACATAAACGAACTATTACAAAATAACAGCTCATCATCATCGTCATCATCAGCCTATCTCAGTCCACTGCTGGACATAGGCCTCGCCCAAAGAGCGCCACCGCTCACTAATAAATAACAGCTTACTAATTACAAATTATATTATCACATTACATGATGCTTTCAGCATACAAATGGGAAAATCTGGAATAATACTGAATTTGCTATCTTATTATAAACGTCCCTGAAGTCAAACGCAAATTGCTAACTGTCATTTCGCTACGATAAATAGACGATCTCGAACATACTCATATTTATTGAATGAAGCATTTTGTTGAATTGAGATAGTAAATAAAACTTCTTATTTTAATATTTTTCAGAAAGCCGTAGGAATAAAATTTATTTTATTTGTATTTTAGCCAAAAAACAATCAGGTAAAAGCTATATATTTAAGTATCATGTAAAATACAATAAGTATCATGTAAAATACAATATGTTACAATAATTTTAAGAGCAGACTGCATCAATAAATAACTATACAATAACTTTGGCCAGCGTGATGACAGAAGGGTGCAAGTTGAACATATTTTAATAATAATAATATCTCGGGACATCTCCACACACGGCCATCTGATCTCAAAGTAAGCGTCAAGAAAGCGTGTAGTATGGTAACCAGATGACTGATAAATATATACTTGAATAGATAGTACTGGATAGTTTTTTTTTACTTTTTACACCCAGACACAGAACAAATACTTGTATTTATCACACAAATATTTATTCTGGGTGGGAACCGAACCCAAGACTCCCGGCGCAACAGTCAGGTTCCCTACACTTACCCCTACACCAAGGGGTCAATCAAAAAATGAATAATAATGTTAAATATTCAATTAATAGCACCTCAAGGTTAACGCCACAATAATATCAATATATCAGCTGCATTTAAATCAAATGCTTTTATCGTAAATTAGAAAATTCCGCGAATAATATTTATGACTTCTTAAACATTGGAATTGAAATGTTCAACAAAAATCTTTTGTAACGCAGCACAGCCCGAGGCAAAAGATCTCAGAACAAACGTCGACGATAGCAATGATTATAATTTAAAATTTGAATTTGAAAAATGGAATTGGAATAGGCCGTGCGCTTTCTTGCCAAATTCCAATTACAAAATGAAAACCATTTTCACAAGCCGATATCGTAATCGAATTGCAATTTTCAATTTCTACACATTTTCTTTTACATTCTCCCGGGATTGAAACTCTAAATGATTCTGAATCGAGGAACGATCCCTCTTTCAATTTCAAAGCGTAAAGTTCATGGTAACTATTGCTTTGCTACTTCGTAAAGTAGCAGTTCGGAAAATGAATCATGAATCACAGAAGTTTGTTAACTCTTTCCGCCTTGAAATTTAACACGATATTTCAAAAGCATTGAGAGGAAAACAGAAAGCGGAATATTCGAAACAATTCGTTTCGAATTAAGTTATGCAAATAATTAATGCATTATTTTAATGTCACAATTTAATATTTATTACATGGAAAACATTGCACGTAGCTGAGCTTAAGTAAAACATAGAATAATTATTTTTGTGGTTTGATTTCAATGAATCTTGAAATTTCACTGTTGGTTCAGTCAATTTTTGAATAAACTGCCCTGGCGCTCAGAGTACTTGGTTCGGGCGCCAATAATACTTTAATTTTAAAGATACAATAAACCGAAGCTATTAAAAGATAAAAGCTTTGTACTTTCTCAGACTACAAACTATCACGTATTAAATTACTATTTCAATCGTGAAGCAATGCATCCAAAACAAATGAGCGATTGGCTGTACATAACAGAAATTCGATGCGTGCCGCCATTTTATTTTAATCTGATCAATTTACTAGAGAGTGGCGTGAAGATTGGTACCTGGTAGTTCACAATTATAATTTTTTAACTTTTGGTATATTATTTTTGCAATAAAACCTATCGGATTAACGAATAGTTTGAACTAATTTTATTTTAATATCAACATAATTACGTTGTATATGCACGCACGTATGGAAACGCGGACACAATTGTTCGATGCATAGAATCGGGAATCAAATGTGAAAAAAAATTATACAAACATTATTTCATCATGTAAACGTTAAGATGGAAATGAGGCTGACGACCAGTCGACAATGACAGCCCTCCGTCTTTTGTTTGTGCAAAGCGTTCGCTTCTTGATCTACGCATCACTTTATATGATAATTCTCTCATAACAACGTTACGTGGGACACGTAAGAATTGTTTTTACTACGAATGTATGAAAGGAATGTAAGTAAAGAGTCCTTGTTGTTCTTTTTACTGATGACGTCATTGATCGTCACACCGAGCATTATTTTTATGAATTGTATCCCACTGGATCTTCTGGATTTTATATGAATTTCATTAATAACACTTTAAAGAAAATTGTTTCATTATTATTATTCCGGCGCGAATATTGCAAATACCTATATCGCATATCCTGAAGCGAAATTTTAAAATAAACTAATTAGACAATTTTAATTGTATCCTGAAGCGCGGGGCTCCGGTGTTTCCAGGATATTATTATATTATAGGCAGGCGTAAACAAAATTTTATTACCGCGGGGCACTTTACACCGCACCGGTGACAACCTAAATGTGAACCTATGAAAATTCTCTAATTAGTTTTGACGGGTGGTGCTTCTGAGTGGAGCAACGTAATTGTTTAATTGAATATAATTGTGCTACATTAAGAGAAAGTGGTACAATAAGCACTGAACAAATATTAAGTGTGTTTATTAATGACTTTTAGAGCACACTCTTCGACTATAATGATGGAGGCATTTGAGAGTCGATGCGCTCTGCCTATTGGTAGGGGACCGAGTATGACGTAATAATATTACAGAACAATTAAATGCCATTTTTATCTTATCATTCTCCAACCAACCCAAACATCTAACTTTCCACAGTAACAATAAAATGGTTAATGCTATAATATAATTATAACATTACAACATTTCGGGAAATGAATTTTATTATGAGAAAAATGTATCCAAAAGTAGAACAGTAAAATGATTTATCGTGTGATATCACAAAATACAGGCGAAAATCAAGTTTATTATTTATTAATTTACACTGTACTAACAGGATCCCGATTCTAATCCTAACGACGCAGACCGCATATCCGAACCAACAGCGGAGCGGCGACAATATATTCTTAATTAATTTTGCTGGCAAATTCTATTAATTATAATCTCGGTAAGCGGTCGGCCGCGAGCTATTTTCAACGCCTTCAATAATCCATTTAAAGTTAGTCCACCGAAGCTCCGACCGTCGACCGGCATTGGGAACAACCCGGACGATACATTAAAATTGCATAAATTCGTGCCGTATTTAAAAATGTTGTATGGATTTCGCAAACCTCGCGAGAATAGTGTTAAAAAGTGTCAAAAGAAAGAGCCGACAAAAATTCCAGTTAGAACCTTAGTCTCATGTTTCACAAAAAGTATAAAAAGAAAGGAGTACTAATTTAACCCCTATGTGGGCATTGGTGAATTTAAGTAAACGGAACTATTTTAGGGTTATCCAAAATAAATTCGAACGTTGAAGATCATTAGGGATTATTAAATTGCACTGTATGGATACAACACAATTAAAAACACCCAATGAAGTTAATAAATGTAAGTACTTTTATTTATTCAGCTATTCAGTAATATAGGACGTAACATCACGCCTGTCAACCTCGAAGAGGTATGCAGAAGAGTGTAGTACACTCCCACTCCCACACAGGTGATGAGCCTATTTTCATACATCGAGGATAAATCCAGACTCCGAGCCCCTACTACAAAATCTAAGTAAGAAAAATTCATTAGCGCCCGACCCGAAATTTAATTCCAGTATCGCTTGATGGGAAGTCGCATTTGCAACCAACACGACCAACGAGGCAGTCAGTAATATAGGACATACTTTGATTAGTCGGTTTTATAGAAAAAATCTTAAGATAAATATAGTAATATAATATAACTCGTACGTAATATTGTATCTTAAGGCTGATGAACATAATGGCTCTGTGGCTTACCGCAGTGCCCAAAAATGTTCCAAAATGTTGGTTTCTATTACTCGGTCCGCCCTAAACAATAAAAAATAAAAATTAGGATTGACATTCGTCTCTCCATAAATTTCTTCTAGTAGAATCGTAGACTAATAAATAATAATACAATAAAATAGTGAAGTTAAAATTCAGTTGGAGCTATTCCGAATGTCCTCGAGGCACTTGAATTCGAAAATTGGAAGGAATATCAAATACTAGGCAGACTCGTTGAAGCGAAAACCACTAATGAAGTACAAATTTTGTCAGCGATATGACCTTGGAAGTTGTAGCAACAAAAAGCACCCTTTTTAAACATTACGAAAATTCTGTATGATGGTAATAACATTAAAGTTAAAATAATATTTATATCCGTGGTCAAGTATAGTAACATTACCTGGAAGATGAATGATTCAGTGAACTTTCAAAATATAGAACAACAGGAAAAGTTAAATAAAAGCGGTATAGCGTAAAGGATTAGCACGCTGAAGTGGCAATGGTCTGGACATGTCTGCCGACGAACGGACAATCGGTGGAGTAAGCCAGTTCTGGAGTGCAGACCGCGGCTCGGCACGTAGTGTAGGAAGCCCTCCAACCAGGTAGGATGACGATCTGCAATAGGCCGCAGGCAGAAATTGGAGGCAAGCCGACAACAGAGCACGATGGCGCTCACTAGGGACTGAGATAGGCTAATGATAGCAATAATGATGAAAATGATCCATAAAAAATATTTTATATAAGTTTCTTAAAGATACGGCGTAAACAAAAATGGAACAGCTATATATAATCTATTGATGCCTAAACTTGGTATAAATTGTGGTGCTTCGTATTGAAATAGTCAGATTGAGCTTGAACTCTGCAGAAGAGTGTTAGACTTCTTTGTGTATTACTCGAGCCCGTCACCGCTACGGATGATCAAAGTTCCAAACTCACTACGTGAAACGAACAGATTTTAATACAGTTTGCCTGTGAGCGGGATGCAGTAAAATTTAAATACTTTTGCGTCTGCCATACTTTTATACTTTCGAGCTGTTTCATCTCAAATTATGTGGTTTATAAATGTTGAGTTGTCTATTTTATAACAGAATATTCATGGTTATGTTATTATTATATTGTGTCCAAATGATGACACTTATATAGTAAATACAACAAGTAAGTCGAAATAAACAGTTAGAAAAATGTTGATGATTTAGTTTATCAATGATTTTTTAAAGAATGTTTCTTTAATTATATAGAGATAATAACTTGAGATGTGAAATTTTGCCTGACTTATTTCAATCATTGATATTAATTATAGATTTATCAATACAAGTGGCCGAGCAGTGGTCGAAACTCGTCAGTAAATATCCAAGTTTAAAGATTATATCTCTATAAATCTGTATACATACTTTGCGCTATTGTTAGACCACGAAATTTTATGATTCCGAGTTTTCCGGTACGAAAGTAATCAACGAACGTGTTATTTTATGTATTTCTGACATATCTATCTATAAATTTTATTTTCTTCCGGGGTTTTTCTACAAAGCTTTTACATAGACAAAATCGAACACTCATCCAATATTCTGATATATTTTACATAATAATTTCATTTCACATATTATCATTTTGTGTTAATGAAATCATTTATGTAATTGTGTGAGCTATCAAACGAATCCTAATAAATAATTTACCTTGAATGGACCGAAAGACGAGTATAACATAAACATTTGACCTCGGTACAAAAACGTAATCATTAGAGATACTTGGGCAACGATATTAACGGAGAACATTACAGATAATTACTCCCAAGCTAGACATCTGCCTCTCGTTTTGACCCTCTTACCCGAAACATTAAATGAAAGAAAAATGTATTCATATTTTTTTTTATAACATGGAAGTAGCAGACGAGCATGCAGTCCACCTGATGGTAAGTGGCTACTGCCGCTCATGGACATCTGTGATCAGCCCCAGATAAGATTAGGTTCCTCTCTCAGGTCGACCACAGATGCGCCGCTACTCCTGAGGACTAAGTTGGAATGCCTCGAAAAAATATGTCTCCCTTACCACAACCTTCAAACCAGAACACAACAGCGCTTAACACAGCTGTTATAAGGCAGAAATAGGTGTGGCGGTGGTGTCGCCGGAGTCGAACCACAGGGGGTTCTACTACCTTAAAACCTGTCTGTCTACATCGATACGCGGTACAAAATGTTAAATTATTTTAATTGTAATGTTTTCACTAACACTCATTTTGAAATAAAATTTTGATTGTAAATGACTAACTAGAACATCATCATAATCAGCCTACTCCCGTCCACTGCTGGACATAGGCCTCTGCAATAGCACTCCACTGAGCTCGATCTTCAGCTCTTTGGATCCAACCGCTGCCTGCCACTTTGCGTACATCGTCACTCCACCTAAAAGGAGAGCGCCCTACGCTACGTTTGCCAAGGCAAACAAAGCTCAAACAAATTTTAGTTAAAATTTGTGTTGGTATTGATTCGAGTATTACCTACTTATTAAAATATTATAAAAGGTACCGGTTATTCCACCCCCGACCCTGATATTTTACAATACAATTATTTTATTACAGTAGGTACGTTCTTCATACTTACATTCGTGTCTTGTAATTCTCGTGTTTAGTGTATTTTTAATGAAGCGAAAGAAACGAACGGAACGAATCCAACTTGAACGGGGAGCGTTCGGGAAATTACAAAGTGTCTAATCAATTAATCTGACTAATTAACGAACCACAACATAAATCTTAGAGGTAAACAATACAAATTCTAAATTACATATTGACTGCCTCGTTGGTCGTGTTGATTGTATGTGCAACTGCCGATCGGGAGGGCCTGGGTTCGATACCCGGTTTGGGCACTACAAAAATTTTCTAATTTAGATTTTCTAGTAGTGGCTCGGAGTCTGAATACGTCCCCGGTGTATGGCAATAGGCTCACCATCTATTCCATAGTGGGACGTAAACGTAACTGGTGAAATGTGGGAGTGTACTACACTTCTCTCCTTACCTCTCCGATGTTTACATTTTGTTGCGTTTAATAATTGGTAATGATATTTGATATACAATATGAAATTATAATTAATGGATAGGTATATATAAGGGAGTGTAAGTTCTAGCTGATCGTATAACGAAGTTGGCTAATTAAAGCCCGAACAAGCAAACTTTGATACTTGTATTAGAGTCGAGAATTTGAGGTCGGGGGTTGGAGTCTTAAGACAGCTAAATAACTTTACCGAGTTGTTTTAAATTTTCATTTTTTTTGTACTAGGTCGATACGAGAGTTAATTATTGGCCGCAGTAGAAACTTTTATCCATGGTTCACTGAAACATTTCACTAGTATATTAGGTTAGAGAGTTGATAAGTTTTGTTAGAAATTAGGTAGTAAATCTTATTGTAATTTTATCTGGGTTATTGGCAGATAATACCCGATTGCATCCTTTACTGCCATTATTCACAAATTGTATCAAAAAACAGCCTAAAGGAGTTAAATAAATCCGCTAAGCAATTTAAAGTACAATCAGATATCCAAAATAATGTAATTCTAAAAAAGAATATCTTTAAAGAATTGTACCGGAATAGTTTAAACGCGAAGAGATAAGTCAAAGTGATTAAGACCTGGAAACCGAACTCGTACGAAGTTCGCTGATGAAAGACCCAATTTACTCGAATCGTGAAGTTCGTGTTTGAAAGTCTCAAGGAAACCTTTAATGTACCTCGCGAGTGTTATGTGACTATAAAATCTGAATCTTTATTTCCCATTTCAACCTCTTCTTGGGCAATGGGCTTATATACGAGGTTGAATGCATTACATTTCATAACAAAAAATTATGTAAATTATTGCGGCAGGTATCTAATATATCATTATCATTAATCCTTTTATCATTTGAATGTCGGAAACTAGTTTCCTCACAGAATGAAAAAGGTTAAAGCCACAGTTCGCCACACTGACCAGGTACACGTGGTCAGACTTCGAACAGAATACAGAATATTATGAGAAACTGTTAAGTGTGGAAATTTTTACAAGATGTTTGTTTTTACAGTTACCAACATTCCGACCAAAACACGAATTATTAGTAAGAATAAATTCAGGGTTGATGTATATATACAAGTATAGGTATATGTAGGCAGTACCTACGTTCAGAGACGAATCGTGGTTTTATGTTCTAATTAAACAATGGTGATATAAGCTTGCTAGTATTTGTCACTAATAACTGTCAACATCATACGATAAATAAATACCATTCAACATATACAATTAATATTTCAAAGCAATATACATAAGTAGGTAGCTACGTATATTGAAAAGATTATTATTAACTGCAGGAAACCGTAAAGAGAGGAAAAAAGTAATTTCCTTTTTAGACGGCCCTTCATAAACAATACAGGCCTGTCGGCTATCAGTCTTTATATGACTCTGAGCGTAAATCATTTGTTCGTTCGCGCTTTGTTTGATTATCTGTCCAGCCGGTGCTTGCTTTTGTGATTTGTCCATCATTATGATTTGAAATCCGTGATTAGTAGATATCACAGTGTAATTAGTCCTGAGGTATTTATAATTTCCCTTCTTATCATTTTAAATGTATCTCATTTTTATCTCGTTTTAAATCTTTTAGACTCCCGTTGTCTGCCTTGTTGATTTAGTTTTAAGTGCGACTGTTGAGCGTCCCGGGTTTGATACTCGGGTTATTATCGTGTTATTTTAACTTGAAATTTACCGTAGTAGTTTGGATTTGTGCCCGGTGTATGGCAATGGGGTAAACTTCTGTTACTTATTCTAAGGTTATATATATGTATTAAGTGTAATAAGTCGTAGCAGTGTATTAAGGGAAATATTAAGGGACTCCAGGAAACATCTAAGAAACATAAAATTAATTTCTTTATAGTCAGTATTGCATTAAAAATCTAGTACTTATAAGTGTCAATATATAGAACTCAAAGATATAAATTTTTGGTTCCTTTACCATTCTCGTATTTTTTTTAACTCTTATAGTTGAGCTTTTTTGGTTTTCGTATATTGGGGCATAAAGCCGAATATTTTAAAAATGGAACACTACTATCCAAAAACTTATACAGTGACATCAGATTTGGCCATAGACTACAAAATATACAATTGACAAAACTGTAATTCTGTAAAATATTTCCATTGGAGATATTAGTACATCTAGACTGTATCAAGTATGACGTCATTCTATAATCGAAATGAAGTCTACCATACATCTCATATATACATACTTTTGCTATTTTCTTAAATGTAATAATGGACTTTTAGATATTTCGTTTAATAAAAGAGGCATACTTTTCCAATAACGGATAATTACTTTCTATTAAGCACTTTTCATTGTATATTTTATAGTCTATAAAAACTAGTCCTAATCGAAAGAGACAGAAATACCTTTATAAAGGAGAAGTTGCTTACGATTGGAATTTTCAACATTAGTGCCAACTTTTTGAATTAATCTTTCTGTTTAAGAGCGAAGTTGGAAGCACTGGGGCTGGCTGCCCTACTTCGAGAGTTTTTACTCTCGAGTTATGTAACTTACATTTAATGTAACGTAAACTTACATTAGCCGATTACCCGGTTTTCCTATTGATTCCCACTACTACAACTGTAGTACCGTAGTACTGTAGTACTGTAAGTAGTAGTATTAGTTATTGTATCAAATAATCAATTGCCTTTAAATAGATGTAGCGGTTTGTTTAATGTAAATGTTACCATTTTAAAGTTTCGTTACCTACATGAAGTGTTAGTTTTAATTCATTATTAATGAAAAAAGCGACAGTTTGAACCTCTACTGCATAGAGGTAGGTATGGTGGGGTGTGCTTTATAAATAATTTTTATGTCCATTTTCCCTCCAATACTTAATCTCTTTAAGAAATCTTCTAAATGTATCTTAAAGGGCCTGTAACATCCGCTTATCTACCGTTGCCCAGCGAGACTGAGTTTAATCTTAACCTTTGTTATTTGGAAAACAGATTCGTCTCCAACAGAGTTGGATATTTAACAATAAAATATATGAGGATTGTGAAATTGACTTTATGAAAATATTTTGCAAATGTACATTTCACGAAACATTTTTAATTCATTAATAAAAAAATTGATGAACAATTCTTTATTTGATTTGTTTCATTGAATTATAATAGATATATACTGCAGGCATTACACTAATCTTGGAAGTCTGTAAAGCAGTTAATTTCAATTCATTTAATAAATGCATATATTACTGTGATATAAAATAATAAAGTTGGGACGGTTCCTTATTAAACAATAATGAATAAAATTAAAATATTTCTTACATAAGCCAGTTTAATAATGAAGTTAATTCTTTAAGGCCAGGTTAAAATTTAAAGATTTTTTCATATATGCCTCCGTGTGGGCGTTAAAAGCGCTCGCCAGGAGCTGAACTAAATTAATCATATTCTGACCACAATGTATATAAGTCTTAATGTAATCTGTTTATTATAATATATTGAAATGTGTAGTAAGTTGAACGGAATGCGTGCGGCTTGAATTCCAGACCTCGGTTTAATATGCTGTGGGATTGCCAACTAAATTGGAAGATTATCTATACATTACGTCACTTTAGTATGTGTGTTGACACAGATCACTGCATCTGGTGGATAAACAACATTCATCTCATTATCATACTGTATTTATACCGTGTCATGGTGGAGTAAGTATACATTTCCCGACCCAGTGTTGGGATACAGGGTGTCCTAAGAGACGAGTAAACCCGGCGCTGGCGTGTGGCAGTATGGCGCGCTTTGCCTAGACACAGCTACATGACCTGGCTTCCTATGGGCAGCAGCTTAGGGGATGTGAGAAACCGTGCTCTACCATCACCACCATCAATTATGCGCATAACCCCTCAGGGGAGGCCTGTGTTCAGCAGCGGACTGCAATAAACTGATGATGATGATGACGTCTTTTATTTATCAAAGAACCCATTCGACTAATTTATATTGTTAGTGCCTCGTTCGTCGAATAGTTCTGGGAGATTAAGAAATCCGAGGTTCGATCTAAGGGCCGGTACAACTTAATTTTTAATTGAAAGTTTCAAGTAAAAGCTCGGAATATTAATTTGTGCTCGGAAAATGGTAATACGCTTACTGTATTTTATATTAGATGATAGATAGATACTCTTTTTTATATTAGATGAACACGGCTGCTTCACGATTGTTTCATAAGTGTAGAATTGTCTCATTGTATTCAATAACGATTATACCGACAGATGGCCAAACATGAGCCTTCCATACAACTCCGAGATATTAATGATATAACAACGCATCATATTTCAGATTTTCCTACACTGTTAATAGTAACAATAATAATAAATAATAATTAACAATATCTTCTATTAATCTGAATTCTTGTGCACTGTAAAAACAAAATAATCGAAAATAAAATAAGCTCCAGAGATTCGCGGGAGATGGCAACGTCAAACGGGAAACCGCCTGTCAAAATTACTACGACATTCTGTTGTGGTTTCGACACACGCGTGCATTACGCGTCACAAAAGCGTTATGTTGTATTTATATTTCTTTTGTTATATTTGTTTATTTATGGTTTCCTCGATATTCGTGATGTTTGCAATCGCAACTGCCGAACGAGAAGTCTTGGGTTCGAAACCCTGGTCGGACACTAACGGATCTATCTAACTTAGATTTTCTAATAGCTCGGAGTCTGCATAATTGCCCGGTGTATGGTAATAGACTCACCACCTATTAGACGAGTAAATTTCTCAGGATGCCCTCGTTTTAAACGCGCTATAAACATTACCGGTACCGGTATGTACATATATACATAGACAGAAGATAGAAATATAAGAATAAAACTGGATATAAAAACCGAAGTATTGTCGTATTCTGTACATTAGCCGTTCACGAGAAAAACTTATAACCAGTGCTGCTCAATAAAAAACCTGTTTACTATCATTTTTAACTACACATCACGCAACACTGAATGGATTTTTCTTTTATAGGGTTGGTTATAAAGTAAATAGCAGCGCAGTATACATACTTATGTTATAAAAGAAAACTTTAAGTTATAATGAATATTTTTATAAACGTCTTACATAACAACACGTGACATTATACCTGTAATCCATGAAGAGGTAGGCGTAGGAGTGCAATACACTGCTGTCAATTGCTGTCTTCTGCTGTCAGCTGCTAATTTGTAGTTAAAAATAAAACAAGTACTAATGTGACGTTCTTACATTCTCGCATTTAAAAAGCTAGGCTTTAAATAATTTTACAACGCACTAAGATTTATTTGGGCAGTACTTGCCATAGACATACATACATATTACATAAATAAACAAAGGCATTCAAAACATCTACAAAACAAGGAATGAAGTTAAAAAATTCCCGGCCTTCCTATCAATTGGATGGTTCAAACGTTACGCACATACAGTATCACACTTTGTTGTTGTCGTGTACAAGGACATATCGTTTCCAAAATTCTATATAGTTGGGTCTCGCCGCCCACCGAAACAGTTACCGTGTCGTGAAACCTTCGTGCGGTGACATGAGACATACCGTGACATTCCAGGACCCGTTAGAATACCACAATTCTGTTGTACCCACTCTCGTATTAAACGTTTTGGTGTGTGCATTTGCTATTTGTGAAATTGTGTGAATATAGATATGTTCTATAGGGTTAGGTGTTTTATTTTAAATAAAAATTTTATTTTCAATGGGTTTCTGTTTTTAATAACATTTTCTTGTTAATTTGAGACGTTGGATTACGTTTTTATTATTAATTTGATATGTGGTCAGATCAAACCGTAATACGCCCAAAGCGTCGCATCTACTAAAAATAATTATCAATTTCTATCCGTACACCACTGGCTTAGTGAGTCAGAAACAGTGTATTTTTGAACTGAAAGGCAAATAATAAAAAACGAAGCATACAATAAGTAACTCTGCATTGAACAATGCGCTGAAATATGAAATTTGCCAGCAATATTTCGAGAAATAATAACAAAAAATTGTCGAGCCTTGGGCACCTCTCGAGAGACCTCGTCCATCATCGAGTAAATTGACTTTGTAACATTGAAGTACACATTAAAATGATGTTTTCTACTTTGTATCGCGTATTCTAAATATTCCGGTATAAAATTATGATTTATTATGTGATAGAATTAATTAACTTTGGTTAAAAGTTGTTGATACCATCGAGCAGACGAATTTCTCTACATTTCATATACACAATATACGTATACATGTGTTTAATACAATTCAGTTACTATTCTCAGGTAGAAAAACTTAAGATTAAACGAAATGGACTTCGTTTAAGCTTATGCTGTTAGCACTCACTTTGATATATCCTATTTACCTTCCGTCTCTCGATGTTAACCTATTCGTAGTTAAGTTAATCAGCCATTAGTAAATATCCGATCCTGCTTTAATCCATTCCGTTTAGTTTAATAATTAAGTAGTGGGCAACAGTACGAAAAGTATAATGTACATTTAGTACGTTAGCTAACCTGTTGGTTTAGTGGTTACCCAAATCGTCACAAGCGTAGATGGTTCGATTCTTACTCAGAGCGAGCTTTTGTTTAATACGCATTATTGTTTGTCCTGTGTGTGGGTGTAAATTATTTATATAACTGTATTTATAGCATACTCGTATCAGCTGTTTGTTAACCATCCTACAGATCCCGTTTATTTTGGGATCAGATCTGTGTGATACGCGTGGGAGTCGTGCAATAATAAAGATAGAGATGTAAGTAACTTTGACCAACAAAAACAACTTTACAATAAGTTACATCGGTTAGCGTGGTGTCTCTGAGTCAGGTCATAGTGGACAGTGTTTGTTGAGTGCTTGTAAGCGTGACTGCTGGTCGAGTGGTCCCTGGTTTGATGCCCGGGTCGGGTAGACTTGAATTAGTAGTAGTACGGAGTCTGGATTTGTGCACGGTGTATAGCCATCGGCTCACCCTCTAGTCAATAGTGGGACGTAAACGTAACTGGTGAAACGGGAAAATGCACTAAACTCCTCTGCCTACCTGTTGTGGATTACAGGCGTGATGTTACATTATAAACTCATTTTGATAAACATTGTTTTAGTAATACTCATTTTACCTGTTCGAAATTTAATGTATACTGCTACAATATAGCATTAATTTTTTGTACAAATTTGCGCCTAGATTTATCTAGTCATTGGTTAATAACTTGGAAGGTATGTATTATATAATTATATTATATGTATTATATAATTATATTTTATGTATTATATAATTATATTTTATGTATTATATAATTCGCAAGTCGTAAAATTTATCAAATTACGCAAACAATTCATCGCTGCAAGAAGCAAACGCTAAGCAATGTTCGGAATTTAAATTCTTCAAATGTAACAGAATTTCCGAACTGAAGTTAATTCGAAATAATTAACGAATTATAAGTATTGGAATATGGTTCTTACTTAGTGGCTTCACGAGTATCTTTAGTATTGGTACTAGTGACGTCCGAGTGTTACACTGAACTATTTAATCGTTCGTATTCGTATCCAACAATTCGGTGATCTGGATAGTGGATAGTGAAAGTTTCAGCTGGTTATTGAGTGTGTATGTGCCCGATGCATGGAAATAGGCTCACCACCTATTCCATAATGGGACGTAAAAGTAACTGGTGAAACGTGGGAGTGGTTTTGCATTCCTCTGCCTACCTCTTTGGGGATACAGGCGTGAAGTTACTTTTTTTTAATGATAAATTACTACTAAAAGCTTTCCGTCTTATTGGCAAGCGTATACAGAAAACGATTAAGGTTTTATTTCCATTACACTTGATTTACTTCCACGCCAGTATTTTAGGTGATAAAATTCGTCGCGAATCCAAGCGATAAATTAAGGTTACGCGTTTCAAATTGATCTGGAGGTTTTTATCTATTTAAAAACCTTCCAAAAATCTAATTCTTTGACAGAACAATATCGCAATTTAGCTATCCTTTGTTTTTCTCTCTTTATATTTTGACAGGCATAGTCTACGAATGTATTCTGAAAAGCTAGGATAACTTTAAACTTGTCCAAAATTCTTTTGTTCATTCGTTGTGCGGTGGTTTAATAGTACCTCACGACTGTGCCACTCGGTATTTTTCTTTTTTTGTTTTTACCAGTTTATTTTAAAGTAAACAAAAAGTAGTAAAAAAAATGACCGTAGCTTTGTTTCTATCATTTCCCGTTTTAAACGTATCAATAAGAATAGATATAAGAAGTCTATATGAATTTATCTCATAAATCTTAAGTCTAATAAAATATTTTGATTTCTTGTTCAGTTAAGAAACCTTTATTAATAACATTGTATAATTTGTGAGTTCCCCGATAACTCATTATTACTTGCGGATTTGAAAACGAAAAGTTGGTTTACTGAGCTACAATTTAAGGGGCGATTGTTTGCCTTAATGACGCTATAATTATTTCGTTTTGCACGTGTATAGTGCATTATGTATTGTTAT
>DWTO01000439.1:0-21369 GCA_018244755.1 Jemadia pseudognetus | reverse complement strand
ATCATTGCTTGAATGTATAGGTACTTGTAAGAATTTATGTTGTAATCGCAGGGTTTTGATATCGTTGTATATGGGGCATATTATTTTGTTTTGCAACAGTTTTTTTTTGAAGTCGGTTTTTTGTTTTGTTATTTGTGTCAAACTGAATCTCATATTTGGTGGTGGTGACATCATTGCTTGAATGTATAGGTACTTGTAAGAATTTATGTTGTAATCGCAGGGTTTTGATATCGTTGTATATGGGGCTGAATGAGTGGTTGAATATTATCATGATTTTTCTTTAATTTTTCTTGTCTTTAACTAACACAGTTTTCTCTAACATATTAATAACTTCTTACTATGTATAAGCCAGTAGCTTCAGTTTCAATTACAATGCAGAAGACTTACTTGCAATGAAGTCAATACTGATTATACTTATACACAATATTTAAGTTTATTTGTATAATGTACTTCGCATTATTACATTATAATATTTGGAAATGGTAAATTCATGTTTTTATGGGCAATATACTATTATTTTCAACGACAATTTTTGGAAAGGTATTCTTCGTTTCATTTTAATAACTCTAAACTGGTAGATTTTTATTCGAAGATATTGCAACAATATCATTCTCAATAACACTTTATTAGCTAGAGCTATTTAAAGGTGCCGTACTGGTTAGTGGAACAGGGACTAATTTGAATTAACAGCTGGGCCCAGCTCAACGCAAACTGGCATACATTAGAATTAGGAGCTTGAAACTCCCATTTAGTGTTTACATACCGTGAAACACATGTAAGGATGAATGATGACACTAACCAGAATTATGTGCGTGTAATGGCTTGTTTGTGCGACTTTTGTGATTTCAGGCTCCCTGTTAGGGGACCTAAGGTAAGGAATCACTCGAACACTACTAATTTGTATATATGTTAACATTATACACCAGTCGCTGTAACGGTTAAGGAAAATATTGCGTGGAAGCTCGTATAAAATTTTCAATTCGTTGCTGGAAGACAAGTAAAGAATGCCAAGCCGCACATAATATCCTTGGGTGGTTATAATGGTATCCAAGGTTGGAGTGATTATTGGGTTATTAATATAACTTTATATAAAGCACTTGAATGTATTACAATAGCACATACCGCGCCACGAAATGAATTAACGATATATTTATAAGTATTTGGGTACCTTCTATTAGGATTTAAAGCTTGTTTCTCTTTTAGAATTCCAAAAACTTGTTTTATATATTTCTGGTCACTATCATTATTAGTCAATTCGAAAAATTTCTATCTTGACAATTGCAATGAAATTTGAAGTGAAGAATCATGTTTCAGGAAAAAATTGTACATTTCAAAAACATTTCACAATCACGCCTCTGCCTACTTCTTTGGGGATTACAAGCGTGATATTAAGTATTAGGTATTTCAAAAACGAACGACGAAAAGACGAAATAGCTATAATTTCACTCATTCGTCCTAAAACAGCTTAACTCAGTAAACTCCAAATTTCCTCTGAGTTGCCGAATAGAACATGAGTTGTCCATGTTCTATAACAAATAAAAAACATAAAACAACTTATTAATTTAGCACATCCAATAGTAGTAGATACTAAAACAATATTTTATATTGCCTCAAGATGGCTGCTGAGTTTTTGTAGGAGATGTTAGCAAATCAAAATTACAGTATAATAAGAAAATTGTGTACATCAAAGGACGTTTTTTATTCAATCTATCCAAATGGGATTTCTCGTGTGGTAAGCGGCAAATGGCAGACATATTTTCCTATTTTCGATTTAATTTAGGTGGTCGTGCCTCAGCGGAATATTGCTTCTCAAATTCGATATCGACACTATTCGAAGTTCGCGTTGTTGAAGCGGAGACTAATTTAAACGAAACGGTTTGGAAGAACGCTTCAATAATATATTTATACTTTACTAGCTGCGTCTCGCGGTTTCACCCGCATGGAATACCGCTAAGGGTAGCTCATATAATTGGCTTAATATATTTCCAAATGATAGTACAAAAAGAGTAACATTTAAAAATTTGGTTACCAATTGTTCCGTTTACGTAAAATTTGTCACATTTCACACAGGTAAACTAAAAACGTTTCATACAAACATCGCCGTCACTTAATCAGGAGTGTAATTTCTTTAGGAGTATTTAGTACGTAGTGTAAGTAGTAAGTAAAGGTAAAAGTAAGCAAGTAAAAACAATAGTCGTATAAAGATTTATAAAAGGAACCCATTATTTCAATTTCATGTATTTAGTCTCAGTAGGACGGGAAAGGACGATAGGGAACGATGGTGCTCGTTGAGAGAGGCGCTCTTTGGTAGACTAAGATAGGCTGATGATGATGATGAGTTTCAGTAACTTGGGTTCTTCGGCTAGTAATGTTTATTTTTACGATAAGAATATAATATTTTTAAAATAATAGCAGTTAAATATGGCTGCTCGGAAAATATTGAGATTAAGACTCGCCCCAATCTAAAGACGCTTATATCAAATTTCTTAAAAAATTGTAACAGAATTGTAACTAATATTTTCAAATAGAAAATGATGACAATTTTATTATATAAAACAGACACGTGGTGGAGGTGACAGTATTTTTAATGGGCAATTCTCCAGAGTTTCAAGTGATATATTCCCAAACATCGCCAGTGATCATCGATCAACGCCACAACCCGTGATATATGAATGATATTACTGACTATCAGCGACTTATGGATCCGATTTGATTCGTAATATTAACATAATTGAACCCAGATTAAAACACAGTTTATTAACTGTAGTAATTTGCAATGACATCGTTTTATTATTTAATGTGATAAATACACTATTAATGTTTTTGCTAGTTCTTTCATATCATATTTTATGATGAAATTAGTTTAAATTAAATTATTATTGTATAGATGTAATTCCTTTACAAATAAATTGTGTCTTCTCTAATTTTGTCCCTATAACTGAACGAGTGAAGTCGCATGAACAAGTTAGATCGTCTATATTTATTCTATGATATTTATGCGATCATGTTTATATACCTACATAGGTATATTGATGTCATTGTATTGTGTTTCGAGCACTACTGAAATGAATTATGTACAAAACTTAATATTTAAAATGAAACAAAAATACATGTCCGAATTGGCGTTACCACATTTTATTTCATTTGAATTATGTTGCACAATATTTAAATTATAGTAACTACGCAATTATACGAGTATTTTGCACAATAATATATTATTTATTACGTTTATATAATAAGTATAGATATTTAAAATTTTAGAAATATACGTAGATTTAGTATTGAAATGTTATGAAATATTATCTTGAAGTGATTATAATTTTTATTTGACTGTTATAGAGTACAGCAGTTAAATACAATATTTACTCGTATGCTTAAAGGTAAGATAATTATTTTAATAGATATTTTATAAACAGAGTGATTGTTTGAAATAGAGATAATTTAAATATTTTTGGATGCACAAAAACTAACCTATTATATGTAATAAAATCGTAATGTAGAATCGTATCTATTAATAGTAGTTGAATGTAAATAAAATTTCATATTTCGAACTATTTAAACTATTAATTACGTATATCTATAAGGAAGTTAAAATTTATTAAACAAGCATCATTTATGTATAGAGTTACGAATATTATTATTTCCATTGATGCATAAATATTGAAGCCTATTAGACAATGCTATATACAATAGGAATTTAATTGTGTAATATTTCATGGAGAGATTACATTTTTACTCCACAAAAATATCATACATCAGTAAGCTATATGTTGGCAAATTACCAATTTAGCGATAAGACTCGTAACTTTTATAAATTAAATAAAAATAGCAACAAGGAAAAACTACAGTACATATTTTAATATGAAATTTAAAGATATAGAAAACTTGCTCTTTAATTTGACATCGTGCTTCAGTGAACTGTAACTTTAAAAACATCATACAAACGGTCCTTACATCGTCTTTGGTCCTTCAATATCGTATTACATTGGTCTATTTTGAAACCAGTACGTCGTGCAACATTACTGACCACTAGCAACGTCAGCACATCAAGGAAGCAACACGCTAAATAAATGAAGTACGGTACCAAAGAGGCATTCCAACTGAACAATATTCGCGGTGGTACTAAAATATTACCAGTGAAACCGGATAAGTTTCTCTGGTTGGCTAACAGTAACTTAGAATTTAGGGTGTCGTAAAGCCACAAAGACTTCAGCAAGGAAATTTCAAATGCTTATAACTCATCGAATAACGAGTGCGATCGACCATCGGTTTTTATTCTACTGAAAAGGAAAGAAAATTCTTAACCGTTACGTGAATGATGATGTCATTGTAGAGAGCAAATTTCCATCTACAATAATTTATATAATACGAGTATATGTATATACATAAAAGATCGCTACATATGTCCGAATTGGACGCAGTCGTGTGAGTTGATTATATTTATGTGCCATACGCCAATATACATATATAAGCCAATCGAGATATCCGCTCACGCAATGGTCAACACAATGTATATGTAATTCATATACACTTGTAGTAGAAGTAATGTTTAAAGTATTTTTGTAAGGAAATTTATACCAGAAAGTAATCGTTACAATACCTACAATTATAATTAATTTTTTCTCTTCAAATTTAATTTCATTCAATTAACATATACTTTGTGTAATACAAGTTAGGAGAAAGTGACCTTTAAACTTACATTCCCTTCATACCTTATTTTTTATAAACAGTTGTATATTCCTATAAAACTCATCCACGGCAATTCCATTTTCCGTGCTTATTCGTAACTTTTTTACTTTCTAACGTGATGACTATACACGTCACTAAAGACTCATTCAATTGTTTCACATTTAAGTCAAGAGAAAATATCTCGAGAGGCTAATCCGAATCCTAACTAAGAGCTAATTCCGTCGGTTCCATGTAAGAATTTGGCAAGGGTCGATTCAGTTTGTGAGCGGATGCCACTGTTTCACCTGCTCCATGGGGCTGGCGAGGGCAGAGTTCCAGTGCTGCAGTGCCCGCCCTCGGGCGAACATGTACGATCCTAGCACGAACTTGCCCAGCAAGCGATCTGTAAGCAAAATGCACAATCAATCCACGGTACATAAAAATCAGACCAACTGAGTAAATCCAAATATTGACATACGCCTGTCTTTATTAAACGTCAAATATTGAAAGTATGTTGTGATGCCGAAAAATTAACTAAAACAAAAATATAACGGTGTAACTATTGGATGACGCTCTTAAATGGAACCCTTATTAGTTGAATCATTTGATAAATAATTTAACCTTCTCATTACGGTTTGACGAAGGTAGGTACGTAGACTGGATATATCTAATCGTAATTAGTACCGCGGGGCTTAGTACCGCGGGGCGTAGTACCGCGGGGCATATTGTTGTAATTGTGTTCTGTTCTTTCTGCAGTTAATAAAAAACAATGTTTGTTGTCCAAAAATAAGTAAATTAAAAATAATATTGAAAAAATAAAATACAAATTCTACACCAATATCTATTTCGGTTACATTAAACTTTTTACATTAACTACAAATCGTTCCCTGAACCACCAACGTTCCTGATCGGTATAGTGACCCTCATTTAAAACGACTCATTACATTACATGATAATATAACGACACATAATATCTATCAACGATTGATATTTAATCGTGGTAGCGAAGACGGCCTGCCTATCATGCCTATATCATCAATATATGAAATGTGTTTAGGCGATAATGCTTCTAACCTGACCACATGTTATTTAAGAAAAAATATCTATCATATTGAAGGTCTACGATAATAAATATTTTTTCTTACAACCAGACTCTAAGCTGAGAACGAAGTTATTGCTGTCTGAACTTTGTCTAATTAGATATTAAATATTTACAATTTCGCCATTTCGCTTTCTATCTTAATTATGGGCTCCGTAGTAACAATGTAAAATAAAAACTATAAAATAAATTAGAACTTGGTACTTTAAAATAGAAGCATGTAAATGATATTTTTCAAGGTTTTTGAAATATCCTAGGAGGTACTATGTATTTATAATATTAAGTAGGTACATTTTGTACATTTGGTATAATTTGAGTTGTTTCAGAAAATTGATTTGTAATTCAAATAAATTAAAATTTCATAACTAACAATGATTTTAATATGAACCCTGATGATGTCATTTGAATTATTTATATACAAAATTGATATTTATATAGACTTTTAGATAAAAAAAATCACACTTCTGAAAAATTAAGAGAAAAACTATCAAACTGTAAAACGCAGCCTTCGAGACTTCTGTTTAGAATTTAAAAATTGTAATTGATATAACAATTTCATTGGATTGATAATAATTTCATTGGATATTTCAAATTTTAAATCTTGTTATTACCTAACGTAACTTTAAATCTTGTTATTACCTAACGTAACTTTAAATCTTGTTTTTACCTAACGTAACTTTAAATCTTGTTTTTACCTAACGTAACTTTACATCTTGTTATTACCTAACGTAACTTTAAATCTTGTTATTGCCTAACCTAAGGTCTGCACGCGCAAGTAAGCCAAGCAAGCGTGAGGACATTGTACAATGTTATTTTTGTTTCACACAATGTCTCGATTTAATTTAAAGAATTGGTACCTTAATTTTCATTTAAACATGTTTAAAATTCAGATTGTATAATAGCTTTCCCTTGTCCTTGTCAACGCCAGTGTTTGACAAACACAGTACCGTAGCTAATCTTATATAGAGATATGTCGTAAATTCTCAACAACAACAGACACCGAGGAGCTAAGTTACAAAGTATTATGTTTCTTTATTCATTTATTTCGATGACAGAAAATGAAGGCGAACGACTCGGATCAAGATTGACGATACCATTATAAGTTATGGCTTTATTGGAAAAATGGTTACTGTTTAGTGCAAGTCACGAAGTAATCGTGAAAATGTAATCATTTAAAATGGACAGCTTTGAGTACTTGAATGCTTTAGGTAAAATACTACAGAATAATAAATCATATAAATATCATACAAATCATATAAAATTCGTGTTTTTTGATATATTCTTTCATATCCTAATTTTGGTATATTATGTTGAAAAAGTAAAAAAAAAGATGAATGTTGGGGAATCGCGGCAGGTATGTAAGGATAGAGCTATTTGGCACTCGGTGCTCTCTGCCTACCCCGCAAGGGACCTGGAGTGAGGATATGTATGTATGTATTATGTTGAAAATTTTTCAGCTAAGTGAAGTAAATGTAAATTTACTACACGTACAAGACGTCTTGTACGTGAACTTTGGCACACGTTAAACCTTAAGGAACAGGCCATGCGTGCAGTAGGGACTTAAATAAAGTCTAAGAATATAGTGAATGCTTGGCAACTATTTAATATTATTCTTACTAAAAAATAAAGCGAGTCCGTTGTACATAAATAAATAGTGCTAATAGTGATACAGTTGTTCGAAATGACAATATTTGCTTGGTTGTTGACGATATCAAATGTTTCTAACTCTAAGTAATACGATATTAGGATTGAACTTAAATTTTAATTAACGTTATTATTTTATTTTTATTACCTATTAACCGCCTCGTTGATCGTGTTGGTTATACGCGCGACTGCCGATAAAAGTTCTGGGTTCAAATCTCGGGTCTGGCACTGTTAGATTTTTTATTTTTGGTTTCTTCGTAGTGGGTCTGAGTCTAGATATGTGCCCGGTGTATACCAAGAGACTCTCCAACTATTCCATAGTGGGACTTAAATGTGTATTACACTACTCTGCTTACCTCTTCGGGGATTACACGCGTGATGCATAATATCACCCATTATCATCATCAGCCTTCGTTACGTAATTATATTATTTTAACAAAATCCCAAGATACTACAATTTTCTTGTTATCTCGTTCGGTCATCCGAAGGCATCTCCGCAGTGATATGGTTTCAATCGAACCTTTTGTTTTCCCATTTTACGGCAAACGATAAAAATGTTTGTTCTCACGATGTGTGTACATAAACAATCTATCTTATATCCTTACAAACAGTACATGTTTTCTTAAATAACAA
Organism: Jemadia pseudognetus; assembly: GCA_018244755.1. Classification (NCBI taxonomy): domain Eukaryota; kingdom Metazoa; phylum Arthropoda; class Insecta; order Lepidoptera; family Hesperiidae; genus Jemadia; species Jemadia pseudognetus. Next base: position 13,325 of record DWTO01000439.1, on the reverse strand, counting down.
ACCGAATGTATATTAATGGTTATGTGGTTAAGTTGGTGAAGTTATCTTAGATCAAAAAAAATTGCTACTAACACTTGTGTATAGTGTTACAAAATCCTTTACATTCTTGTCATATTTTATTACAGTGTATTAGATTAAATCTTATTTACGTAGATTTTCAAATATCACTTTATTATTTCACTTTAAGAATACTTTCATTAAAACACTTTTTTTCTACTGCTAGTCTATAATTAGAGAGCCAGTCTGGTTGCCGTAATCGATATTGTCAGGTTCAGTGCTAATGCATAGCGTTCTAGTAATTTTATGTCCGTTCTAATGGGCTACATGAGATTTTAATGCATTTTATCTCAACCAGTTTTTCACTTTTTGAAGTCCATTAATTACTTTTTCCCGACATGGACCGATAGCGTATTAATATTTCTTAATTAAGATGTAAATGAATTTTTAATAACACCATTAGGTTATTAAAGCACTAGGTGGTTATTACTATATTTTTACGGGCCACTAATAAGCACGCGTTATATAATGATGATATATGATGATACATTGATGATACGCTATAATTTAAAGTTATGGAAATACTTACCCTTGGCATACACGGAGTGGGGTTGCAAAGCCTGCACGGTGACGCTGGTCGTATGCAACTCGTCGGCTCTTAGTCGGAAGTGGAAGCACTCAGAGATACTGGCGATGCCTTCCTTGGAAACTTCGACGGGTGTCGTACGACGTGCGCGGACGCCACGGCAGGCGCGTTCTTGCGTCACGCGCGCTACCATTTCGCGCTTTGTTGACGATGGATCGAGCTGTTCGAAAATTTTACTTTAATTAATTACATAGTTCGCTTATATTTTAACGTAAAAAATATAGTACGCATCTAACCAACTTACGTGTAGGGCATAGCAGCTAATAAGCTTTTATATTCCGTTACAAGTATGGTTAAAATTCTAAATAAATTCTTACATTGTTACACGTAAGTATACATAAGTAATTGAGACCTACGTCATATTTTACATCTCAGAAATAGAAGACTAAGGCTGTAGTCTGCTACAATGCCTAGATATAAATTAAGACTTCACAAGCTATGGAGAATTTCAAATAGTGCGCATTCAGGACGTCATTGTATCCCTTAGTTCAAGATGTTACAAAAAGAAAAAGAAAATAGGTCTTTTATTGAAGCAATTCTAAATGTTACAGAGGCGGAAAACGTCAATATTTGTTGTAAAACTTTTCTCTATAAGGGACTGTATTCCACGTAGTGTGTACACAACCCTTTTTATATTTTGTCGATGGGGTCGGACACTGCCCATGCTCTATTGAGGATGGGGCTTCATCGATCCAATTCCTCCAGTGTGGATCGACGGGTGAGAATCAGGAAAGTAGGCAATACTTGTGTTTATCTTTTATTACTTCTTCAATTTCCTCTCTTAAAATATGGTATCTATCTTCTTTAAAAATGACTTTATACAAGCTTTTTTAGATATTGTAATTACCGGTTTATTAAAACCTGATTACGCAGATACGTAATTACAATATTTTCACCACCGAATGTGGTGTCATCGGAAGCGTGTGTAAACTAAATTTATGTAGAAAAAGTTTAAAAGAAGGTAAGGTTTTTAGCGTTTGAAGAGGAAAAGGAAAATCATAGGGCCGATGCGTAATTATTGAGAAATGGCTGGGTTTTTATGCCAGTTATTCCACATAAAAGAATTATTTGGAATGTTGTAAGTACATTTATTAGATGAACGTAGAAGAAGTACAGAGTAGGAACCAAACTAATAATTATCATTCATTTATCAAGTAATAACGTATGTATACACGGTAAATAAACCTTTACAGTATAATATATTTATGTTTAATAGAGTAATATATTTATTAACACTTATATTATAAGCCTCCTGAAGTTCAACAAGATAGCAAGTTAAGTCCTGACGAAATCTATAAAATTTATACGAAACAATGAAGCTATACGATACAATCGTGCTATACAGTAGGCAAACTAAATAAGGAAAACTAAAAACTATGCAAAAGGTTTGTCCCATAAAAACGGTTGGTAAATACATTAGAAGTTGTTTGGTCAAGGGATAGGATATTGGATGCGAAGTGCTCGTAGCGGTATGGAGAATAGGGCTCGTAAACTATCTTTTAAGTAACGTAAGGCCTTTATTTATAGAATATATGTCACATCATATCATATAGATATCATATAATTTTTAAAACTTATTTTACAACGTAATTTTACATGACTGAATTTACAATGAATGTTACTATGTAACGTTTCTGATAACGAAATTCACTAAATGATAGGATCTACAATTAAACTACTTTACAGAACGCTAAGTTCAAGTAATAAATACTAAACTGAAGTGCTGGTGAAGTAGCAATATATTATGCCACTAAAGAGACAATCGTTAAAGTAACGGATAACTGGATTTATCCAATTTAGATTTTCTAGTTGTGGCTCGAAGTCTGGAAATGTGCCCGATGGATGGCAATAGGCTCGCAACCTATTCCATAGAGAGACGTAAACGTAACTGGTGAACCGTGGGATCGTTCTACATTTCTCTGCCTACCTTTTCGGGGATTACAGACGTGAATGTACATTTTTAAGAGACAATCGTTAAAGTAACGGAGTTCTAAAATGGAAACGGTAATTAGGCAAATGTTGATATGCGATAAGTTGTAGGTAGCATCCGGATACAAGAAGCCAAGGACAAGCCACGTAGATGCTCATTAGAGACCTATATTTAGCAATGGAGTGAGGCTGAAAATATGTTAATTATACGTCGGTTAAAAATATGTTATAAATCTAAGCGCTCTCTACTGCTTTTCAAAATGTTTGTTTTGGATGTATCGCTCGGCTTCACGATGAACGTACTCTGTTTTTAGATAACAAACCCATTAAGTAAAGATAAGAAATATCACAAAGAACGCCATATGGACATTATTTTTCCTAAGCTCGACGATTGCTAAAGAAATATTGCAACCTCTACTGTTATCTTGCGTTCCCATTTATAAATAACGGATACAAACGCTGTTCGACCACAACGACCGTGCAGAAATTGATTTAAAGTCACACAAAAATGTCTTTTAGCGGTTAGGACAGTTTAGTTTTGATGTTAGCACTTAACATACCTTGATACCACGCGCTTCTATGACAGTGACGGTCAAGCGATGAAGATTTTCATTATAGAGCAATGATACTTGAATCTCGCCCAAGTCGGATGGTAGCTCTTGTATTTCCTGCACAAAATACAACTAATAAAAATGATAATACTGTAGCTTTTAACGACTATTTTAATATATTTATAACTTAAATTTGAAAAAATGTCACAATAAGCCTTTCTTTTTCTATTTTCCAAAAAATTTGAGGTAATCGTAGTGAATAAATACTAATTCTGGCGAAAGTTATGTACAAAGAATATGTTTACTTAAAAAATATTTGAATAACATAAGTTTGAATAACATAAGTGACAAGCGATTTGAGTAAATTGTGGTTCAATAAAACGGTATAAGACTTTACAATAGGTATTCATCAAATAGAGTATAAAACAAAAGTATCATACTATGTACATATAAAAACTTACAAAACACATTTTATTTAATGAAGCACTACAAATTAACGTAATAATGTAGGACTTTCCGAATCAAACCAAATTAGTTCCACTAGTTACTTAAGCTGACCTTCTCGACGTCCAGCTTGTAAAGCTGAGGTTCCTCATCAGGGGCGACAGCTTCCAGTTCGATCAGCGGGAGAATGACGTGACCGATCAACTGCTTGCTGCGGCCGACGCGACCACCGTCCATGACGGACAGCTTCAAGGTAAGACTTTCCAGCTTACCAGGTGGTATCTGATAGATAAGATAAATGGTAAAAGTAGAAAAACGCGAACACATATAGTGTTACTGAATTATTAAAATGGACTACATATATACAATCCATAAAAACAAATAAAACACATAACATCATATAAACAATACATAAAATCGTAAATTATTAATAACCATATGCAGATCAAATTTTCACTTAATTAAAAATTAAATACTCTGTACAATAATCATTATGACATATAACACCGGGAATACTATATTCTGCCTCCAGGTATATATTATACACAACTAATATATTTAATAACGTTGCTTCGCTATGTAGCAATATACAAAGCAGATCTTCACTCATTTATCTCGTCACTCATCGCCGTTAAGGGTGTACTAAACTCCTCTACCTAAAGCTAGGGGATTACAGACGTGATGTTACGTTATTGACGCATTAAATTCTCTACTTGTGGTGGTTTTGAAGCAAAACACCGTTTTATCTCCACCCTCTCCGATCGCATTGTATTCGCACACAGTACAGATGTGGTTGATTTTTACATGTAAAGGCGAACTACCATTTTATTGGTGTTTGTCTTGACTAAATATGTAATAATAAAAATAAGAGACTACAGAAGTCTGCACAGACCGTAGCAGGTGGGAATCGCTGTCTAGGGGAAATAGGTAAGTCTATATGTAGGTATGTATGACTTAATAATAACAGGTCTTTCCAGACCTAGGCGTAAATAAAAGCGAATAATACGACGCAAAATCACTTACTTGGTACACGAAAGTCTCATCGAAGAATGGGTTGCATGACTTCTTCTTCTGCTTTGTTTGGAGAACTCGTCTTTCGTCTGGCATCAGTTGGAGCCTGTATAATAGATTACAGATCAGTATTAATTACTTAAATATACTATTAATAAAGACGACGACATCGATTCGCGTTGTACATAATTTAGTGTGTTATCGCATTAGTTAAGGGCTGCATAATTTGTTTAAAAAATCCTCCATGTTGCCCGAACATAAAATTAAATAATACAGTTTTGGTAATCGTGGTTCTTATATTATATTAGTATATAATTGAATAATACATCTTATATTAACCCCTCCAATTTGGTATTAATTTACTTTACAGAATGATTTTTTATATACGAGTACAATACAAAACTTTTTATATACTTTAGTCTTATAAATCTTGGCAAGTATACACATCGTAGTGTCGTTTTAATAAATGCATTTTAATATAAAGAACGTAGCCTGTAACTATATACGTCACTAAGAAAGGAGTATTCGGTTACGTAGTATTTATTTATCACAGATTTTACTTTAAGTTCCACAAGTAATAAAAGTTAAGCTGTTCCAATGCTCACAACTTTAGCTTTTATGTTTGTCCATTATCCTCTTTAATCGCTCAGCCGTTAAACCTTACAATACTCCTCGTTTAACAAGTGTCTTAACAAGTAAACGTAAAATATAAAGAAATTAGAGTTTCTGTAGAAACCTTTGTAATGGAGAAGTGTATAAATAGACTGCAGACAATAATAATAACAATTGTTAAGATGATACATCCCTCAATGTCATGTGTGGAATCATGACTACTGCTTATTTATGCTAGTAAGCGACTTTTGCGCGGTTACCTTAAACTACAGGATGTGGAAAGCGGATTAGTTTATCGTTCCCAAGGGCGATTCAGTTCAGCCTTTGGGTTAGCAATATGTATTGTGTCATACGTATTTTCGTACATATATCCGTAATATGATATACGGGCCATATATTCGTGCTCTAAACAGATATATTTAATGTTTCGTATTTGAAATTAAACGTAACCTCATTCAATTCAATATGAGCTAAAATAATAGTCTTAAAAATGAATTTAGTAAACTAAATTTACAATTCTATTCCTAAAGTGCAGTTTGGAGTAAGATGTAGATGCCATGGGTGGTAGGTGGGTGCGCGACTGTTACTAATTTCACATTAATAAACCTATGATTCTACGAAGTTAATAGCATAAAAAACTTAATATAATACTACATAATACCATAAAAAGCCCACACGCCTCATACATTTCCTTATTATTCTCAAGAGTGCATGAAGTCTAGTCGAGAGTGCGCCAACCCACATTTTGCCAACTTCGTAGGCTAAAATCTCATCTCGTTTTATGTTGAAAGTAAATCCATGTGCAAAATGGAACTATAAATGGCTCAATAATGTTGACCTGTTGTGACATTTTCAAAGATCAAATGGCCTTTACGCTTTCAGATTACGAAACGTGATGAAGTTATAAATAGAATTATAGGGTTGCCAACGACAAACATGGTTCACTCTTAGAGTGGTTGTGACCAGATATTTAACATTGAAGTGATCGTAAGTTTCCTATTAAAATTCACGAAACAGCCGTTTCGTATTATTGACATCATAGAAACAGAGTATTTCTTACTAATTAGGATTTTGTATAAACATTCGAAAGCTTTGACCGATGTATAATGTGTTACAATAGGTATACATATACATACCGTATGTAGTTGGCGGTCACAAGATCTACTGTACTGAAAATATCATTCATGTCGACACTACCTGCGTCACAGCCGCTTAGTATTTCAGTTCACGAACACAACGTCCGAATCCCTTATGGAAACCAACAGTAACGTTCTGGCCAGCCTTTACTGTAGTAGCATATGTAGTATGATTGTCAGTTGCGCGATATATCTACATATACTTACTCGGTTTGTTTTGCTAAGGACGTGACAAGCATATGACAAACGAAACATCAACGCTGTGTTAATATTTTTTATAAGTCAGGAATTTTGTTGACAGTGGTGTAACAATGGCCACTGTTTTGATGTGTATTTGTGCAAATACTTGTCTATTAAACTCCGTGTGGTTTGTATCATACTAATTTCATTAAATGTACGCAGAACGGTACATATTTTCATGTTTACAAGGTTTATTTGCCTTTGTAGCGATGTAGTATGTACATAGTGAATGCGGTAACAGATAATGTGAGCGTACCGTATTGAAGTCCGTGTTCATTCGATCCGTTTGTTTGTACTGTTATAACGCGCGTGTCCCATTCCAAATGTATCACGATCGTATCATTAAAAGTCTCCTACGTAAAATCGTTAAAACGTTTGCTTCATATTTTTTCCAACAGAATTATGACATATGTGAAATGCATGCATACGGCCCGCTGTCTAGGGATTGTTTGTGGAGGTCCCAATCCTTCATTTTTGGAGCGTTAAGAAGTCTTGAAACCGGAACCAAAGAATAACTATATGTTATGGTCATCATGTTTACACTTAGTCCGCACTATAACATAACGCGCTTAATCGAATTCAATGATATCAATCTTCCTCATCATCATCATCTTCAGCCTATTGCAGCCTACTGCTGGATATAGGCATCCTCTAAGGGCCCATGATTCCCTCCCTGGGCGTGTGGGTTGGGGATCATTATATTATAACGAAATATATAATATACGTCATATAATAACTATCGTCACTCTTCCTATTTGAAATATAATAAACACGTTTAATTAACAAACATCGCCAAATAAGCGACCGATGACACGTGAGCGTTGAAAATAAACACATGGGATTCAGTCAAACACATACACACTTAACTATATGTGTAACAATGAATTCGTTTTCAACTACTACTGCGATATTATATTCTTATCACAAAATTATTTATTGTGTTATTTTAAATTAATCTATTCTAATTCATTCAAGAGATAATTTTACATTCCCCAGTGGACAAATAAATACTAAAGTTTAACCCTTAGAACTGCGAGTTCATTAAAATACAATATGCTGATCACATGTGTTGGTATGCAAACGATGCACACCGTTCTGCGCGCTTTTGTGCAATTGTACGGTGAATACGTTAACATGTTTGAAATTACGAATTTCGCAATGAATAACAGACGAATTCTCTTCTAAATAGAGTACAGTAAAATAATAATAACAAATGACCTTTGTGAAGCGAGTGAAGTTTAATCAATAAATGATATAAGTTACATAAAGCGTAAGAAATGTAAATATAGCGAATGATGGTCTACATACAGAGTACGATGCTAAGAAATTATTTAATTATCACAAACACAAAATATACGTACGTATAAACTTGTGCGAATCTACGATGGAAGGACTATTTTAAAATTCGCTCTAACGTATTATAGAAGGAAAGACCGATTTCATAATTACATACCAATTCTGTATAGATACTGAATAAGTATTCAACGTTTTCAATTCAACTGGGAATAACAATTTAACTGTGAGATACAAGGAAGCCATCGCAATACTATTTGAAAAATCGATTCTAATTATTCTACATCATTATAAGTATTTGAAACTACATCACTCACATTACCTATGTTAAATAATATAAAAACTTTAAAATATTCGCCAACCCTATCTACCGGGCCATTTAATTAGGTTAAAACTGTTTTGCGCATCAAAGAGCTCGTGAAGTGCTCTGTGTCTGAAAATGATTGGCATCCGTCCTTGTAATCTTTGGAGCACTCATGGCCTGTATGAGTCTCATTAACCGAGAGTGGACAGTACACTTATATGCGAAATGTTCTATATTGAAAGTTAGAAAATATAGTGTACGACGAATTTTTTGGGACTTTTTTATGATATTAGACGTTTACGACTTCTGATATTAACAATTAAAACTTTCTTCTGATATTATTATACATATTTACCTACGGTCGCTTTAATAAACTAGCTATGTGACAGATCAAACAGATAAATCTGTCGTGTAATTCTTAAATCATTTGCAATAAATTATTAGTATTTTTTATCTATTGTTCCCATATGGTGCCAGAAGGAATATTAATTTATAAGATACAAGGTTTGAGTATCGATTGTGCGTGCCAACGAGCGTGCGAATTCGATTAAATCGTACGTACCGGCGTATCCATGTACCTTTCAATTTACTGTCTGACGAACAAAGCCATGTCTAGTAACGTCATTCTATTATCTGTCATAGCCACTCGATAATTTTGCATTTTGGAAATAAACCGTTTTAATTTATATTTGTGTTATCGGAATGTGTTATTGGTATTAATATGATACGGTTGAAGAAAGATAATAAACAACGTGAGAATTACTTATACATATTAGTATGATTACATAATTACGAATTAGAATGTACTCGTAGATGTCGAAAATGCAAAGGTGTGGTAAATAAATTAAATATATATATATAATTCATATTATTGTACAAAACGCAATATAATACAAAAGTTTCAACTCAAAGCGTCTGGCTCCTGAAGAAGAAAAAATGAATTAATAAAAAAAAACCAGTTCAAAAGGTGAAATTGATTTTGGTTATAATAATACAAGTATGGAATATTTCAAAGGCTTTGACGAGTGAGAAAGAATAAATATGCTTTCCATTGTTGATTACGAATACATAGGTAGCATTAATTACCTATATTATTGGCCATGAAATGCAAGGCTTTATCTAAATAGATATTTAAATAAAGCGAAGTATTAATTATCTAGATATATTACATTATAAAAAATGCCTTATAGTGAAACTACAGTTAAGCACGTGTTTAAGTTGAAATACATGCAATCAACATAAAACACTTACTCAATATGGATACAAGCCAAAAATAAAATCGGATACAAAACATCTGTCTGATACGGATACAAGACAAAATAAAATTTTCAAAGAGACAGTTTTATGGCTAATATTTCTCATCTACTTAATAGTAAAATCGCATCTTGACATCTCGTACTAAGCGAAAACTGAACTACTATTCCAAACAAAGGCACTTTCAGAGTTATTTAAAGACCAAACCGTCATTGATATAACAGATAAATGACACCAGTAGTGTCTACGTAGCGTTTAAATAGTACTTACTTTATGTAGGGGTCGCAGGCATTAGCCAGGGCGGGTGTGCGTGACGGGAGATGTTTCACTTTTATGACGTGCACCTGTAGTCTCTCCGTGCCGCTCTCGTATTTCAGCGTGAACCACACTCGACCCTTAGAGATAAGCAGCTCATTAACTAGGCGTATTGAAATTATGTTTAATCACACGGTTTCCACGTCACAAATAGATATGACATAATCAATTACGTTAAATTCGCGACTGTTTGTTTTGATGATTAATTGTTTTGAGTATCTAATACCTTCCATTATCCACGGTGGGTGTGGCATAAATCAAATTACATATGTTATAAGGATCGCTATATATTACAGGTGTGGCCTAATTTTGATTATGGATTAAGGTAAGGATATCGTAGTATATTTTCATATGTATGTGTGTGTTATGTTATCTTATGATATAGAATGAATTACTGGACAATTTATTTTTTAATAAAATAAACGTAATATCACGCCTGTAATCCCCGAAGAGGAATGTATTACACTTTCAAGATTCAACCGTTACGTTTACGTCCCACTATGGAATAGGGGGTGAGCCTATTGGCATGCACCGGGCACATTTCCAGACTTCGAGCCACTACTGGAAAATCTAAATTAGAAAAAACCAGTAGTACTCGACCCGGGACTTGAACCCAGGACCTCCCGATCGGCAATCGAGCATGCAACAGACACGACCAACGAGGCAGTCATTATAATAAAATTGTATTTGTAAATATGTAACAACACGCCTGTATCTGCCCATATAGGTAGGCAGAGGAGTGTAGTACACTCTCACGTTCCACCAGTTACGTTACGCAGCCCAACGTGGAATACGTAATTTTAGTTGTTTCATTATGTAGTCCACGTGTCAGTGACATGTGTTTTTCTGTACACTTTATATTCATTACCTAGTGTTTATTTTGTTGGCGCTAAGTTAAATAAGTAAATAAATAAAATCAATTTACTTTTTTTATATTGAATATATTTGTATAATTTGAAAGAAAAACAAAATATCTGACATTGTTAATTTCGCAGAGACACAAAAATAAAATAAAATTGCGGAAATATCCTTCTAAAAGACTGCAACATGTCAATAGATTTATGAAAATAAATATTTCAAAGTTAAATCTAAACTTTTGTCATCGTTATCTGTCATCATTATCGTTTTATTTATTGTTGCACAAATGAATAGTTGGATACAACGGATTGAAAACTATTTAATAGCTATTTTGAAACAAAGGTCTGAAAAGTAATTTATTTACCTAACAAAATAATATTTTCGCTCGTTAAAATGCAGGCGCGGTATGTCTAAATCTCTCTAAGTAGGGACATAAATATTCATTAGATGTAAACTTTGAATGAAAATTTTATGGGAATTTACCGCGTTTCGTAATTTGACTTATGATTAATGACATTATATCCGTTAGTAGCATAAAAACATGAGGCTTTTACACGAATTAAATTATCCGATAGTTGTTAAACGTGAACTGAAAAAATGTATATATAACTATATTTTTTTGTATATTTGTATATCTCATATAAAGAAAACATTGTGTTATTTTTATGACATAGTGAATTAAAAAATTCGTTACAATACTACTGCCTAACGTAACAACCACGTAATAACAGCTAATAAAAGGCGTATTAAATGAAGTAAACTGAAAACTGTTACGCATATGAGGAACGAGCTAATCGCCTTCAGGCTTGATTTTCGTGAGACAGACAAGTTAATAATTCATTTAGGTTCCAAAGCCTGCGGGTAATACATATTGTTAATTCAACGTCCACTGGGAACACGACACAATTAATTACAAAACTAACTAACGTAATTACAAAACTAATTAACGATGGTAAACTACCGTGCAAAAGCTTTGCAATGAAATCGTTTACGAGACTATTTTCCTCAACTCTTATTAAAATATTCAAAGTCCATTAATTTACCTAAGCGTTATACTGTCCAGGGTAGATTGTATGACTTTATAAAATAACGACCGTATGTCCTTTGTACCGCGCTACTGCGAGTTTAATAGACAGACATATTGCATTACACCCTACCCCATTTCAGAGGCCATCAGGTGCAGACATTTAATTATCTAATACGAGCGACTACCTAAATTAGAATACGTTTCTGTATACATCGAGGTAGTGATATAAAATAAATAATAGCTTTATGAGTAAAAGTTACTGGAAACGTCGCACCTAATTCGAATACACTGTAGGCTATTTTACCTAAACACAGTTCAACTTTTCTCATGCCCTCGTAATGTCCCACTTGTTTTGCCTGATGAGGAAAATTTAATTACGTTACTTAACACATTATAATAGCTTCATGATCTAAGTAAGTAAGCCCTGATAATCAAATATTTTTATAAGAAATAAGAAAATTACAGAAAAATAATAGGTTGAATCGTGTTAAGAAATTTTTTGCCAGACTACAATTTTAGGATTGTCTGCGATAGGAAAATTCGTGTCAAAAGACAATGTCGAATCGTTTGATTTTTATCAAATTACGAAAATACATTCAGTATTCATGAGGAATTGTGATTTGGAAGAAAATAATTTGACCAAAAAAATCTTTTTTTTTATCTTCACACCATTTTCCCTACTAGGATAGAGAGACTACACCGCGCGTCACCTAAAACAAAAAATATTAGTTTTCAGGGTAAAATTAGAATTTTATTTAATTATAAACAAAGAGCATTAATAAATTGTGTTTAAATAAACGTGTGTTGTGTACGTTGTGTTGGTGATTTAAAATAAATAAACATAAGTTTCAGTCTCAGCTTCGTCCGAAACTTGAAGAGTTTAAAATTGTGTTATGATTACGGCTTCGTCTGAAAATATGGTTTCAGTTGGACACTAATAGTTATATACTCGTAGTGTTTCATATATTTATCATATACTGCTTATACAACGAAAGGAAAATGATATATGTATACTTCACTTACCACATGCCCCTCGGGCCACATGTGATCTTCGTCAAGACATTCCGCCTTGTACAACGACGGGTCAAGGACTCCCAGATCAGTCGTGTTAGCTGCAACGACAACCCACAATTAGAAATGCAAGAGATATTTGTTATCTATAATAAGCGTCATTAATGTCTACTAGGGATATATTGTCCGTTTTCTTCAAGCACAGAAAAACTTATGAATAATTGACCGTTGGAGATAGAAATACGAGTATAAGAGAGAAAGATAACGGTGATAGAAAAATAAGGGCCATTTGCGGCGTGGTCGCTCTGCCGCCGCGATGTACACAAGTTGTCGCCAAGATGAATGCACTCTATGACTTCAAATGGAACAGATGTATATTAAATAAACAAATATTAATGTTATGATATTTAAGTGATAAAATACAACGTTTGCAGGAGTGATTTCTTACAGTAATAAACCAGAAAAATATGTTTGATATTGTTATATGAACTTACAAATACAAATATCTTTATTTGTGAATATAGGTCTTATAGGTGTTTATATGTATAACTAATTACATGTTCTCTATATTCAACCCTATTTGGGTATACAAATTTCGCTTAATATTAATTTACAATTTAATAATTAATTATTGTTAAACTATAACATATTATTCAATAGATTTCTAGTAGATATTTAATCACATAGTGTCGGTAAG
>DWTO01000438.1:0-21371 GCA_018244755.1 Jemadia pseudognetus | reverse complement strand
CTGCAGACAGGCTTGAATATGGCGCGGTACCTGGAGAGCGCAGGCGGACCGCGCGGGCCGCGTCAGGTGCAACGGTCGGCGGAGTGGCCGGCCGCGGCGCCCGCGACTCCCGCGGCGCCAGTGCTGTCGCGCGCGCCGCCTTGCCCACGCGCATGCGAAATCGACCGCTTTACGCCTCACTCGCAGATCTCAGCGCTCTCAATTTGCGAAAAAAAACCCTTATTTTAAATCTAATTTCCTCGCTTCAGACATATCCGCTGAATGTAGCGATGCGCGAATCTGTGCATATGTTGTTATCGTAATTTAACATTTCGTGAGCCGGTCTTAATAGTAATAGTAACTTAAACGAAATATGGAGAGTTTAAGCTAATGCTCACGCGACGATCTAGTGACTGTTTCAGTACATTCAAAGCGTTTAGACATGTGTTACAATATTACGTTACATTGATCGCGATTTTATGAGTTACTTAACATCAGGTATTAAGTAAGCAATATAAACAATAATTTCATAACCGCGTTGATTTCTTCAGAAGCTTAACAGTTAAGAAATAATTTAATGTTGCCTACTGTTTTCACGCCATGAGTTATAATCTGGTTTGCCATTAATATTATCAGTCTTTATCAATCACGATAGCAAGAGAAGAATCCTAAATATAGACTGCGTAGGCGTACACCATGGTCTTACAAACTGTTACTTATGTTTAGCTATTATGGGACATATTAGGACAATAAGTTGTTCCAAATGCAGTTTGTTACTGAGAATCTAATATTTTTATAATTGTTATGATATTCATAATTGACTCAGAAAAGGTACAATGCTACAGATGTACCTAATGTTCAACTTTAAATCCGAGTTTACTTCTGAAAAGCGCGGTTGGAGTGTTCTAAGATAAAATAAGAATCTATACCATCTTTTAATGATAATGACATGCAAAAATCTAGAATCAAGTGTTAACGGCGATATAAATAAAAATATAATTCGATAAAAATATACTATCACAATTTTGGCGATACGTAACCGCCAATGGCGATTAGCCGCGATAACTGTATTGTGTGTCGAGTTTATCGCCGCACGTTCCACTCGAGTCACGTATGCCAGTTTATAGTTAGTTTTTTAAGTGTTCATAATATTGTTTGTTGTATTAATAATGCAACAAAAAGGAACAGTCGGAATCACTTCCGCGTCAACAGAAACAAGGCGCGCACTGCGGAGTGGCAGTATTAAGAACAGGGCCCCTCTGTGCTCAGTTTTAGGTAGTTAGTTTAAATCGCTGTGTATAATAGTCCACTCTAACGACTAAGTCGCGCCAGCAATACATGGGATATATTTTATAGTGTGTGTACAAAACGCGTCAGTGCGGGACTTAGTGGAGTGAACAAATGTGAACTTTAATCGTCTTGTTTGTATTTCGAATGTGAAATATTAAATTAAAATGCATCACAACGATCGTTTAGGAAGCACCGGTAGTAACTCTACTTCATCTGGCAGTTCAGATATGCGGGTATGTCCTTTAACCCAACTAATTCTTAATTTATTTGTTTATATTTAATAAAAAATGTAAAGGCATGAAAGGTCTGTAATGATATTTGGCACCCGGTGGATTCCTGCCTACCCTGTAAGAGATTTGCCGCGATGTAATAACAAAAGATTATTAACAAGATATATTGTACATTATTTTTTGTTAGGATTTTTTTTATATGCACTATAACATTTTTCATGATATTCACATATGAATTCACGGTATTTACAATATGCGACCTCGTTTATTTTTCATAACGAATTAATTCAATTTTTTTTTGAGGTAGGTGTCTTGTTTAACTTGTTTTATTACGATATAGAGAACGATAGATAACGAATATCTTATCACCGGCGACTTATCTCGATCCTTGATCGGTTTTGGCGTGTATTGGAATCGACATTGATTGTGCGTCGCCTTGCCGGGGTCAAAGATTCCAGCCGGCGCGGGGTCGCGGCGCGTGCGTTGTTGCTCGTGACGTCGCAAGCTGTCGTTGGCATCCATTCAATAGGTGAATTCTGCTTACACAAATACCATATTGCACTGTACTCGGCTGGCCATGTCATGAAGAAAACTTAAGAACCGATATAATAATTGGCATAATTAAACAGAATTAAGTTGTGTTATATTGATATTGTAAGTGTATAGGAAAGGAACGTACGCATAATTGGAATAATTAAATAAATTTCTCATTTTTTTTTCTTCATTCTTCAAAATTCAAATTTTATTGTCTGTATTGGAAACGTACAGGAAAATAATGTACCTACGTGTAATTGGAATAAATTAAAGAATTATAATCCCTATTAATATTATAAATGTGAATGTGAGTTTATTTGTTACGCTTTTACACGAAAACTACTTAACCGATCATCATGAAACTTTGTACGCATCTTCTTGGAGGTATTAGAAGTAACATAGGATACTAACATTTACTTCTTTCCATTGTCTCGATTGTGCCTCTTTTTATTTTGTACCGTGGCAACTTGTATTATACGTAAACATTCTATTTAATAGAAGATTTCCAATATGATCTGCTATGGTTAGAAATAAGAAATAATTGAAGGAAAAGTAGTATTTCAGTGTTATCTGACAACATACACCGATGGTTATGGCTCGAAGTGAACATAGCTTCAGGTCGTTGTTAATTTTATAACAAATAAATCTTATCTATCCGCCAACACGCACTTGGCCAGCGTCGCGGACCGTGGCCTTAACACTTCTCATTCTGAGTAGCGAGCCGTGTCCAGCAGTGGGGTGATCAATGGTTCATGATGTTGATGAATTCATATCTTGACTATTCAAACTTTTTATGTTAGAAAATCGTAAATTTATTTTATATTTAAATTTATAAATAGATATACCTAATTGTTTTTCTATTCATCTCTCCATTATGTGTTTAACCAATGAAGAAATGTCATAATTACATAGCCACCTTAAAAACACTGAACTAATAATAATTTGGTCCGCCGATTGAAGCACGCTGCTAAGGCTTCAATGTGCAACCCGCACGCGAATGCGCACTCAGTTCAATACTCTGTTCAGAGCGACACGCCACAAGCCTGCGACCGAACAAATAAAACTGAACAACAGGGCATGCCTTCGAAACGCGGCTCAGGTGACACCGACAGCGCTCCACAACCAGAGGAACTGCGGCTTTCGTGGCTGTGCTCTGGTAGTGTCACAAAGCTTTGTTTAAAAAAATCGTTTTATTTATCTATTTCTATTAATATTCTAAGTTAAAACCATAAGAAGTCTAGTTACCAATAAGATCGTAAAATTTGAACTTTTTGTTAAATTTTGTATTTTTTGGCACCTTTCATATATGTAGAACGAATAATACATAATATGAATATTATGAATGTATTAATATCAGTACCCTTCTTATAAGTTGTTAATTTTGAAAATATATAAACGCAAACTGTTTATTTTTCAGGCTTTGGTTAATATTTCAATACGTATAATTGTTATATTTGTCTGCCAATATTTGTTCAACAGCTTTGTATTTCCGTTGAAGATCCTCGCAATAATTTAAGCTAAAAGCGCAAATATGTTGCTCGTTTTGTTTGTGGCAATACTAAATCGTATAAAACAAAACAAAACGAATATACAAGTCCTGAAATGGAGTCCGTGAGTCAGTGTTAGAATATGCCTGGGTTGGAATGCGTCTGTACTGTCTTAATCCCGCCTGCGGCCCGCGCGGTACTTCCACGCCGAACAATTTAGTACTGCTTTACTTAATAATCGGTTTAACTAGTGATTTGAATACATAATTAACAGCTTTCAAAATGTGCTAATAAATCAGAATTAGACATGGAATTAGTGACCATTTTATGACTATGAAACGTGCTCTTGCGTACGATTAGCTTTCGCTTCAATCGTTGCTATTACTGTTATCTTTAACCCTCATATTTTCCCAAGCATGGACACGGAGAAAGATTCAGGTCTTAGTCAGCCACAATGACCAAGGCCAATTTGACAAATTTCACGCACTACAGAGAATATTATGGAGAACTTTAAGGTATGCATACCCATGTATACGTATTCAAAATAATAAATCAGATACATCGGATACAGAGTTCCCCTAATTAAGATTGTTGCGCACATGTGGAGAAATGTTCGTAATAACTGATGCGCCAATATACAAAACAGATTATTTGTACTATTTCGTGATCATACTATTATAAAATAGATCGCGTGTTATGAACATATTTAAATCCAACAACAACCATATGTAATGAGCTAAAATGGTCGTTTACATTTGTTTGATACTAAAACTAAAACATTGGGATTAATCAAGTCTCACAAATTTAAATTTTATTGATTCGCCCAGGAAATACTAAGTATTCAAGTTATTTAACTGCATAAAAACCAATTTAAAATATATGAAAAATGTGTTCCTAATATGAAATTTATGTTATTAACAAACAGTTTTACTGACTTGACTTGTTATGTAAATGCAAATATGGGTAATATCTCGCTGATCAGATACGACCGTTTCATGGAATCTGTGATGTGCTAACGGGCAGGGCCCGACCGAGGTGCTGTCGGGCTTTTTGACGCTAGTGTTTGTTGTTTCCGGTACGACCACGCTTGATTGGGCTCGTTATAAATGCATATTAATCTTACAAATCACTGAACTGGCCGACGATGTACTGCATTGTGTAAGCTGATTATAACAAATGATATTGTCACTGGGCAAGACGTATAGACAATTTACGAGGGTCGACAACTTCGTATGTTTTGTAAGAGTTTATACTCTGAACTGTATAATGCATGAGCTGTTCTGATGTTGCGACGATATGAGCGACTACACACCTTTTACACCTGATTGCCCATTTGCCTAGACAAGATTGACACGCCCGCGTCGTGTTACAACGGAATGTCACTTTTATGTCACCTCTTGAGAAAATTACTCGTCGCGGACACGGCGATGCTGCTGTGTGATATTGTTCGTAGTTCTAACTCTCTCCGTGAGAGCGGTTGGTGTGGGTGCCCTTAAAGTATTTTACAAGCACTTAACTCTGTAATGGTTTTAAGTTATGCTCAGCGAGTAAATGACATACAATAAAGTTTCAGACGACGAAGATAAAAGTTATCACTTAAAGTGGACTAATTTAATAGCTGTTTTCCAAATATTGTTAGTAAATATTTTCTGTACCATCGTCATCAGTCCGTTTATCGTTCAACTGTTGGACTCCGATCTCTTTTCATATTTTATTGTTTTAGACTTTCAGTATTTAAATTTGACTGCTGTAGTTTATTTTTATTATTAACTATACTTATGTGACACGCCCTTTGAATCGATGGCTATGTATACGATTAAGGTGTTAGTTTAAGGGCTTAGGCGCTCGTACTTCTCTCGATTGGCGGGTCGATATTTTAAATGTCACCTAGTTTCCGGCCACGTTGCCCTCTCCCAGAGATTAATTACACCGTCGACCGGTCTAGGCACTGCAGTGTATACTGATGTTAGAAAATTCTGGTACCTAAAATGTGTTAGCTTACATCTCGTGGTTACATCAGCTCAGTAGGACGGCTCCGAGAATTTTCAACGTCATAAATGTAAGAATTAATATTATCAAGCAATTCTTAAATTTATATCGTTAATTGTAGATGTATTAATCTCTTTTCACTTGTTTATGTAAGAACTCATATTAGTTTCGTGAGAGCGAATACATGAAATTTAAAAGTTCAATGTCCAGTAGTATCAACAAACAATGATATCAATAATACAACTGCTTTAATATTAACTAAGAAAAGTATAATAATCAAGTGTTAACCAGTATTTTTAATAGTTAACATATACGATATATGTATGTAGTTATGTGTAGGTTTAAGTAGGCTCAAAATAAATAACTGTTCAAACATTAACCGCGCAATAATATAGCTTGCTATACCGATATATGTCTTGCTATATTTGCTCACCTATTTCAAGGACGTTAGGAAGACGTATTGTAGCCACTTGCACTGCTATAGAAAATACCTTGTAATTTCACAATTGATGCCTCGCTACTCGTTATGGCGTGGTGATGACCTTAAAATTTATATCGTAGATTTTCTCATAAATGAACTACATCGACATGAAACTGTCGACTTTCTATAAAATATCATAATCGAATATCAAATAGCAGATACGAGTATATTTGCGAGACAAATGGATAGATTTATACAACGCACATTATTTATTTCCGACGACCCCTTCTTTACGCTGCTCCTGGAATGCTATAATTGTCATTTTTACTTTGTACCGTGTCTAGCGCTCGTGAAGAATGTCCAGTAAAAAGACAGTTGCAAGATCATTAAGTGTCAATATACAACAATAATTCTATTATGTAGGTTGTAAATTATATCTTTTATCTTTATTATTACATTCACTACTACCAAGTATCTTATTAGTTAATTCTATGTTGGTATCCTAAATTAATTTATTAGAAATAATTTAAACCACTAGTCGAAAATATAGGTTATGACTTGTTATGATTCAAAAACACTAGTAAAATACATAAGTAGAGAATTGGTCTGATTAAAAAACACTAGGCAAATATACTATAGGTAGAAACTTGAAATGATTAACATACAATAGTGAATTGCATAGGTAGAGACTTCAAGGCTTTAGATTAAGTTGACCAACTTCTTCCGTAAAATTTTAATATTTCTGAGAATTAACAATGTGGCCTCAATTTGATTTATTTACATCGTGTTATTTCCTTGGATCCCAACTATATGTATAACCGCGCAGTAGCAGTGTTAGGGTCACCTCATTAAATTTTATTTTTATTTTTATTTATTTATTATTTATTTAAATGTTTCATTACGATTTATTAAAATGTAGATCAAATCAATTATAGCGTCATCGAAGTACATCGATTTATATGCTCAATTCATATATATATAGACATATACATGTTTAGTTTAGTTTTTGAAATCGTTGTATGTGTAGAAAAAGCACGAACAACACCATAACAAGAACGCACATTGTTAAAAGGTGCGCGCTAGGGTTTGAACCCGGACTCCCGGAGTGAGAGGTCCAATTTCAAACTACTAGGCTAACACTGCTTTTCATTCTATATCGAACTCTAATTCATGTTACGTTAATCGACAAGAACATTAGTACACGCTGTGGTTATGTCTGCGATTCCAATCGTCCGTGTAAAACAGTGGGGGCCGAATGACCCGGAAGTGTCGATGTTTTTATCGTCAAAATTCTTAATACATGGTACCTATACTTAAAACAGAACGCCTGAGAGCAGCGCGCTCGTTCTTACTACTCGTCTTCTGACAAGTAGGTAGGTAGGTAGATATCAAAACTTTTTGCTCGCGCACCAATCAGGAACGAATTCGACACGCTGAACGGAGTTGCGAAAAAATGTAATATTCCGTTTCTTGTTAACCGCAACGAGGCATCCCATAATCTTGAATAGTCTAATCCACTGGTCATATCGGTAAATGGTCGTACTTGTAGATCATTTGTGTATTATTATCATTGTTTATGTAGTAAACGTTATGGACGGGCTCGACTTAATTAGATTGCTATTTTGATCTGAAGGAAACAATAAATTGTGGCTACATATGGTGTCTCGCTTGCGCACAGGGTTGCAGAAATACGATTATTATTGACAGTATTAAACTAATAGCAAATTACTTTTATACACGAGCTTCACGGCGGAAATAGGCGTAGCGACACCCCTGGCGCACGTGCATGAGGTTAGTGTTTGGCATTTCACGCCCAGAGTGAGGATTAAGGGCATAAACCTTCAGGGGAGTCCTATGTCCAGCAGTGGACTGTAATAGGCTGGTGATATTGATGATGTACCTTTCTTTATATTTAACTCATATGACTCGATTTTACTACTAATGTTATTGTATGAATTATCAGTATTATTCTTCATATGGTAATTTTTGAAAAAATTTCGTGAGTGTTGCTGTAAAAAAATATCAAAGCTATTTCTGCAAATCTCTCGTAAATTTTGGGAAAAAAACTACAGCAATCAAATATAACAATGGCCTATTAAGTTACTAATGTTATTATAATTGATATTGTTGCGGCAGCGTTTAGTTGAAATTGTTGTTTAACTGGAATTTAATGGCTTGTGCTAGTGAAATGTAATTGGATGTTATTGAAGAAAATGCCGATTAAGGTACGTTTACATAAGTTGTCAAAAGTTTTAAATAATATGATACATTGCGGTGCGGTATTTAATATTAACGTATTTAAAATGAGAAGTCCAAAGAAGTCAAATATTTACTAAAGAAAAATAATACGAAAAACATCAACCTACTTACTAATATCCTGGTAGCGTACGAAATACAAGTAGCAAAGAAGATTAAAGGCTAAATTACACTTTTTTGCGAGCTTTCATTTTATATTTTTGTCGCCCAGATTCAATGTTGACGCGATTTAAGAGAATGTACGTCAATCTGCGTTTCGTAAAGACATTCGAATCGAAATCATCTCAGTGAATTGAGACGAAACGTTAAGTCGGCGGCTTTTCAAAGAATGTATTTTATAGTCCCTTGTAAATGAAGCAATAAACACACAGCGACCGGAGGCGATCTCATCGAGCAGATATTTTGAAAGTAATTCGTGTTGTCGCACAATTTTTATTATCAGAATATGCGCGTACGGCCGCGTGATATTATACCTAAAACATATCTTTAAAAAGCGGTCATAAATTGTAAATATCTTTACAAATCTTGTAATATCATTTACAATGTGCCACATACAAAACAGTAGCTGCTATATAAGAGTTAAACTTTTCCTGTAAATTACGTTAAATGAATTTTTTATCGTTTTACGCTGTTTGTATACAAGCAGGTCAGGAATTATGAGCATGGGTGGTGCCTAATTACACTACCTTCAGATGCTTTTAATAACACACCATCAGACGGAACTGAACATGTAAATTATATGTAGGTATATCGACATCTGAAACATCTCGAGTGACGCGAACAGCATTCTGTAAATATGACATGCAATATGGAGGCATTCCAGTTACCGCAATAATTTTAACAGGCTATAATGTACGTCGTCTGCTGAGAGCACCAAATTCCTATATAAATATATTTGTTACAACATAAAGAAAACTTGGAAATTATGCTATGGAGACCGCTTAATAAACTTAATTGCGGTTCTAAATTAAAAGTTTCAAAGATGTTTGACAAAGAACACAATGAATTTTTAATAGCAAATTCTATAGTACTTTTTAAACATTAAATTGTGAAGGATAACTGTTTTATGGGAATATATTTTCTTCTTTTATTGATGAACTTTGTTTCAAACGGTTCCATTCTTAAACGACTCCAACCTGCAGTATTATTTGGCCATACTCGTCAAAACTGGCGACTAAGAAGATATTTATAAAATATAGAATAGTTCGTTATCTGCAAAATTGAATGGGATATCATTAAAATGTTTATCTAGATTGTTTAACAAAAGTATTTACGAGTATGGAGGTTCTTATACTGCAGAGCCATAATTAACAGAGGAGAATCAAAGATCACCAAAGGAATCTCTAACATTTCTGTTTTATATGATGATGTCAACTGTTTTATATGATATTGGAAATCCTACAAAATTATTGTAATTCATTTATTATCATTATTTATATATCGTCACGCTAGACCTGTTACGGGCTAGGCAGAGAGCATCGAATACCAGATACATTCATCGCTGACACATTCATCGCAAATACATTCATTCTGACACACACATCGCCTCGGAGACTTCTGAGCGCCGCATTTACGTCGCTTCGAATCGTTTTGCAAGAAAAATCAATCGTTTACACGTTGAATGGTCAGCGCCGCGTGTTGCGTAACAGCGGTCGAGCTGAACACTTGGAGCACGTAAATAAACGGCGTGTGATTACGCGTGCGATTTCCTGATCCACCGCCGCGCCTGCACTCGATCAAGCAACACTACCGCGCACCGGGAGCGGGGTGTGGTGCGCGCGGTTTATTTTTACGGCATTGCGGCACGTGTAAGAACCGAGCCACGTTTTTAAACCACATAACACCACAACTGTATTTTCCTGAAGGGATAGGCAAAGGTCTATATATGGCCCACCATGGCATAGGGTGTGAGTCTTATGCCGTACATCGAGCACCAAATCCAGACCCGATACTACTACTAGGAGTTCAAAGTTTGAAAATCCCTATAATACTTTGAATTTCTACTAAAAAGGTGTGCTTATGAGCGTAATTGAAACAAGTGCGCGCTTAGCTGTATACATTTGCTTGAAATAAGTGTGCCCATTTTAAAATAAACTCATTCAAATCTGTTGCGTAATTTCAATAGCATGCGAGTAAATCAGATCTGTCGATATTTGAGCGTGTTTTAAATTAGGATGTTTATTTCTAGCAAAGTACGCATTTTAGTAAATATCATTCATATACAGGTATATCTTCACGCCTGGTCCCTTACGATGTAGGCATAGAATACTGAGTGCTGAATATCTCTATCCTTACAGACTTTCCGCGCTTCCTCTACATTCATAATAAGTGTCAATTGCTGAATAATGGCATGGTTTTGCGTTATTAATGAGTATCTCTGTCTGTATTTCACGTACAGTAGCCTAGGTTACTTACAATCAACTAAGTTACCCACAGTTATCAATGTACGTTACCTACAATCACCCATGTTACTTACAATCACCCACGTCACCTACCGTCACCTACATTTCATCCATGACTAGACCGAACTAGTCCAATTTCCGATCACCATTACTACATTATTAGCGTCAAAACGATTCTATCGTTTACAAATGGAACACGTATCGATAAATATGTTTGGAGTTCGGCGAAACTGGTCGCTTAAGATTTTCCAAGAAGAATTCGGTATTCGGAATCTGTTGCGATACAAATTGTGACACGTTTCTCAGACGCCGATCATGAACATACGGTAGACCCACCCGTATGTAAAACTGATTGCTGTGGTGTTATTTATTATCAAATTTTTGCCGCTCCGCCTCGAATGCAATTTGTAATATTAATACAACAACCGCTAAAGTACCTCATAACATTTTAACTTATCATACAAATTCGCGTTTATTTTTATTAAGTAAAATCTGGGTGTTATTCAAAATTGATGTCATATGTACTGTATTGTACTATTTTCATAATTATAATACTGTCAAAAGTATTTAATGCTTTTGTCGTAGATACTTTGGTAAATGGAGAATGAAAGTATCATATTGAAGTTTTCTTAGAAAGCCATAAAAGTTATTACGTTCTTCAAAAATACGGTAATAGGTGCTCAGCCCATGAAGACAACTTCTAAAAACCTAAGAACATTAAGTGGTTCGGTATGTGTGGCGTCTATTATATTCATATGTTACTGTCGTACCCAAAGCCGTAACAAAGCTCATCAAATGTAGCAAAGGAAATAGTTGACTGTGACCGATGTGCACTCATATTTCAACAGTTCTCGCGTCATATTTTAACTTTTATCATGTTCTGTTAATATAACCTCTCGGTCCTCGTTACTACGATTATTTGTTTCAATATGTGTATATTTTTTTTATTTGGTGTCATTTTCTTTAAAATTAATTGATTACACCACAGGAGCGTAGTTGTGGTGTAAACATAGTACTGGTGAAACGGTGGAGTATACTACACTCCTCTGCCTACCTCTTCGGGGATGACAGGCGTGATGTTACGATTTTAACATAAAACGTAACATAACGATTTTAACATGAAAGCATATAATGTTGTTCGTTGTTTTATTACTCTGTTCGTTCGGTTAAATGATTGTTAGTGAGAGGATAATGGAAAACGGTTACTCGAATTATAAATTATCCACATCGATTTTGCCGCGGTTAAGTTCTGCCAATATCTCCAAGCGGCTGTGTATTTTCGATTATGATCACCGCCCCTAAGTGCTGGTAGGGTGCTGCTGCTCATTCCTGATCCTCCATCAGATATGCAAAGTTAGAAATAGTTGGGAAATTTTGTGCCCAGCTGTTTCCTATTTGTTCAAAGTTTTTACAGTAATATGAGGTTAACGCTGACATGATTTTGGTAAATGTTTACATTCGCGTATCATTTGCTTGAGTTATTACATGTTTTCTTCTTTTAAAATGTTTAAATTTAAAAAAATTACATAGTATCATCGCATGGATAGGTTATATAAATACTTTATATCTCAATATCGAGAACTGCTGTCGGATTATGAACTTAACCGAATCCTTAATGATAACAACTGAATAAATTCACGGCATATTGGGTATACAATTTGCTTTAAATCACCGATACTAAAACTACATAATTGTGTTTGGCACGGCATAAAGGAATGCTTAGTGGTGTTCGCGTGTGAAAATACATTTCTTATTTCGCAAATACGGTTTGAACAATGTGAGACGATTCAAGGGTGAAACGGATCCTGCGCCCTAATTGGTATAATTGCGTTGAGAACCATACAGTCGCTTGGCAAATGCAGTGAGATATCGTGGAATGGTGGAAGACAATCACCACAAATTGCCGCCCTCGGCCGCGCTTTGCGCCGCTCGGATTCACATAAACGGATAAAAGCCAGCTTTTAGTTTCACATCGATCGTAAGCTCGATCTCTCTATTCTGTCCGAAACACGAACCGTTGCTTGCTCTGAATCTTACGAGTCGTTCTATCAATGATAGTATATTTTTTATATATGTATTACGTTTGTTACATGTAATTTTGTAAGTGTTTACATATTTTAATTATAAATAAGTCGATAGAATACCAGAAAGTATTTGTTGAACGCGATTGGTTCAAAATACCTGTATTTTTTAAGTATAAGACTGTGTGTTGATCGTTCACAACTCGCTACACAATACGACCGCAGCAATCTCGTAAAAAGACTGAAGGCACGCTGCGGTTGGCGGGGAATTTAGAAGCGTAGAAATAACACTGCCCATGCGCTGTCTAAGTGTCCCCCAGCTCCCTGGGGAGCTGTTGACCCATTTAACGGAGCACGAGGAATGTTTGTTTCAGGTGTCGAGCGCGGTGCAGTTGTCAGATCACGCCAATACTGCAGAGCTAATAGCGCAGTTGCATAACGCCGTAAGTTGCTTCCAAACGGTTTTCGGCCGCGGCGTTGCCGCAAAATAGCATTACTGGACGAAAATCAATGTATCTGATCACGTAAATGTCTCCGCAATCTCCCACGTACAAAACGATTTATACAGCGCCTCAATGGTCATTACGCGACATGTCGTCTGCTTGTCAGGTATTACGAATTAATTTATTATAATGACGTCCGGCGACGGTCGAAGTTCCCCGATTATGAACTTTCGAATATTTGACGCTCAAATGTCGTCGCCGGCACGAGAAGCGAGATATGGCCGATACGAAGGGCTGTTTGCAACTGGAAATTGCCAGCATTACTTCCCATTATGATTATGGAAGGTGAAGACGAAAGTGGCGCGACGGGTCAGAGCGTGGCTCACGCCGGCGACGACGCCGATTTGGTTTTCACACTGCTCGCGCGGTAAATTACTAGGGAGCTATATTTTTAAGTCATTGCTCTGTTCGATGCTATTACTTTCCAGTGGTCGCATTTAATATTATTAGCATAAACACTGATAAGAGGGAGACTGATTGTAAAATGTCTGAGATAATTTATGATTGAAAAAAGTATGTTTAAATTTTACTAATATATTCATTTTACTTATTATAATAAACACGTCGTTGAATTGGAAAGAATAGTTTGCAACATAATCCATACAAAAAATCTGTAGACTGCAGCACTAATCGTTATTAAATATATAAGTTGTAGAATGAAGGAATCACGTTTAAATCTCAGAGCAAATATTGTGTGTTAATGGCATGGCAATGGAATGAAATGGAATAGACGGATGGATAAATGGAATCCCATGTAGAGGATACCTCCGGGGAACTGGCCGTTAGTCAGGATGGAAAGCGCTAACCAGTAACGCAAACACCTAGCGTTCACACCGCCCGCGCCGCGCATTCCTAACTCTATAGTCCCACGTCCTGTGACGTTAACAGTTAAAAATACGTTGATCATATAAAATATTACTTTAAACACTTCTATTTTTACTTAGCCAATGAACGATATTATAAATGATTTACATGAGGCGACTCTAGTGTAGTAGTAACTACATATCTATTTGCCAAAAATTTCGGCTCAAATTACTCGCCTCGGCTCGACAGGGCACACAGTTAAAATGTGCGTTTACTTCAATGTTATATGCTCGAACAGTGAAGAAAAATATTGCGGGGCGCGCTTAGAATCCTCTATACTGTTCCTCAAGGCGTGTGGTGACGGCTGACCTGAACCAGCCAGGTCAGTCTGGACAGCGTCGCAGACTATAGCCCTTCTCTTTTTGAGAGGAGACTCGTCTCCAACAGTGAAACAAAAGAGTTAATAGTGACCAAATCATGAGAAACTATATTCATAATTTTATAAGTACGAACGTCAAGGCAGATATAATCTGTTCCATCATTTAAAAACAAATTACTTTAAATGTTTCGAATACGTCACATGCCTATGACACAAGAACTTGCCAATAATTTGCGGCACCATTTTACATTAATTGCTATCATACTAAAATTATTCTTTATGGCCCAAATATTTATAAAACTTGTAAAGATTTCATAAGAACATCGAGTAATAAGTCGTTTGAACATGTGATAACAGTTGTATATTGCGTATCTACATGGCGAGGGGAGTTTGAAGTAACGAGCGAGTTAGTACGGTAGGTACTGTGGGTATAGATACATCAGCGCAAGGTCGAGAGGGTAAAGTGATAAAACGCTGAAGTAATAAGGTTCTGGGAATAGAATAACAAGGCCGACCGCAATATTGTTTAGTTAGATCGCTACCGGAAGTGTAATACTATTTAGATAACATCTAGTATTGGAGTCTCGCACACATTGTGCGGCCATTATTTATAGTAATCGTAATAATAGTGCCTTGGGACAATTGAGCACGGCCATCTGATCCTAAATTAATTATCAACCAGACATAACAGACATGACTCCCTAAATCTCAAAGTAGAAGCAGCAGCTGGAGTTAGTAAGGATAGAGATATTACGCGTTCGGTACCGTTCAACAACTCCTAAACCGAAAGAGATCTATAAAATGAATGAATGAATATTGAGAACAGAATATTATAAGTAAACTTTGCTTCGTATTGTACATATCATTTAATACTAGAATAAAAATTTTTGTGCATAAAAAGTCCATGAACAGTACGCATTCCATCCATCGATCAATCTTTGGCTGTCCACAGCTGGACATACACGTTCCATAAAAGACGCCATTGTACCCAGTCCTGGGGCTTTTGCATACAACCGTACCCCGCTGTCGTCTTCATGAACTCTTAATGCATATTAATATGTAATTGTGCCCTATTAACTGCGAAGCGGGTATTAATCATTGAGACAAACGAGCGTTATAAGGTAGGTTTAAACACAAGCAATCAATTACACAATTGGCCGCGAAGAAATATTTGCAGATGTTTCATTCGTACTTAATTCCCTGATTTTGATGATCAACGATCTTTTCAACACGTATTGATGACAGCGATCAGTTTCAATTTAAAATCTTATTATTATAATTGTAAAACAATACAATTAGTCTCATCTATCTTGACCTATTAGGTCAGATGCATGCTGTAGGGAATCAGAAGTTTTCGATGCTGGCGGCTGCGTGTGGTGGGACTCATGAACAAGCAAGTCAGGTCAGTAAGGATAGAGATATGTGGCACTAAGTGTTCTCTACTTATCCCGTAAAGAATCTGACGTGATAGTATTACAAAATAAATAAAATTATTATATACGAAAGGAAAGCGAGTAGAAGCACTTCTTCGAAATATACCAACAGTTTCTGTTTCCATTTAGTATTATTATTCCCCTTTATGTTTTCTATGACATACGTTAGACATTTTCCAATGTAATAATTTGTATCTTTGCACTAAATTCTTCTCTTATACTCTACTAAACTCTTTAACAACCTCTCTCTTCTTACTCCTGGTTCTGCGGTAGAAAATCCTTTGTTAATGCTGTTCGGTTTATAGAAATATGTACATTGAAATTAATTCTTTGTCTATATTGGTAACGGACATTTTGAAATAATATTTTTCGTATTAATTTTAATCAAGGACTCCTTAGTTAGCGTTATTTAATTTAAATAAAATGTGTAATAAATTTTTTAGAATACATAATAATATTGTAAATCGAAATCATGCAAATCGAGTTGAAAATACGAATGGAATTATGAAAATAAATATCAGTTAACTTTTATTCTATATATGATATTAAATTCACACCTAAATGGCGATCACTTAAAGGAGGTACATGTATATATAATCCTGGCGAGTTTAAAACAATTCTATATTCGAAATATGATTACAATTTTCCATTGGTCCCCCTTTTACATTGTTGCATCATGATATCGCAAACTCTCCTCGTGTCACCTTCAAATATCTTAATGAATATGAAGATTTATGAAATCTACACACACCTCATAATAGGTGCCAGAATTTAAAACGAATTTACAACTCAAACAATTGCTGTTGAAAGTTTCCATACACAATTATTCACTTAAATTGCAGTTACCTCTTTTTTATTCGTTTCATACCTATAAAAGTACACTTGCTTTTCATACCTATTATTGTTATATTACCGTGCCAGGTCTCGGACGGGGTGGGTAGTGAGCACCATGCTTATTATTTATTTAGTAAATTGAATAATGTACAGGTACTGATATTTTTTTATTTTTTGAAATATACTGTTTTAACAGGGGCGGAATGTCCTATTGTAGATTAACACAATATGTTTTATAGTAATTAAATATTGTTCTTATGGAACCATCCTTTTATTATATGAACCAATGAAATTCATAGGTAATATTACATTTTCTGACTTATATTTTCTAATTGTCATTTCTAGTAGTGACTAGCGATATAAATTTGTGCCCGATGTATGGTAATGGTCTCACCACCTATGCCATAGTTGGTTCATAAAGGTGAAAGATAAAACGTGGGAGTGTACTATACTCATCTACCTACCTCTTCGGGGATTACAGGCGTGATGCTATGATGTTATGTTTAACTTTAAAATTTAATTATACCACTGACCATAAATTATGTTGTAATTAACTAAATTATGATAAAATATTCCGACATTTCAAGTATTAAATACATGTTATTTAATATTGAAATTACCTCATCGGTGAAGTTGATTTTTAGAATAATTAAAACAACCTGCATTTTTAAAAAAAGCTCTATCGCACCCGAGTAATATACCACTTTAAATTATCTCGATACTTTTAAAAAGAGATCTGAATCTGCATTAAATACATGTTTCAAGAATTTACCAGATACATATCTTTTAATGAGCATACCGGTCACGTTCGTGATTGGGTGGATAAATGTTTGTGGTACGTCTCATTACACGAACGCTACTCAGTCGCAGTACGCGGTGCGTCCGAACAATTGACACGTGTCAAACGCAACTTGCTCTAGCTTCTCTAATTTTAGAGCATTGTTTATGGCAGCAACGGATGCCGTACTGCCGCGCCTTGCGCTCTCACTTCTCTCCAGTTGGACATGCGTATGAGTGATTCATTGCCAATATATACTGTATAATTTTAGTTCCGATAATGTACATTTGCTAAGAGTGAGCGTAAGAGTGGGATGTGCGTTTGTTCAAAGTATGGTTACTTTGTAATAATTTCGCTACACAATCCTTTTATGGTGTAACTTGTTCCTCGGCGGTCTGACTGTCGGCCGATAACATCGCTGGCCATATTATGTTTACGTTACAAACTATAGCCATTATGGTGACGAATATGAAGAGATTCGAAACGCCAGACGTGACAAATGACAATTTGCCACCTAGCGGCTAGTGTAATTTGGTTACAAAGCAAAACCCATTTACAGGGGGATGCGATGGACGGGGCATGATTGATGTGTTGGATACCGGGGGGCGGGTGCGCCGCTCGTCGTGGTACCGTGGTACCGTGGTGCCGCGGTGTGAAGGTGAGGCGCCCGCAGCCGCGCGGCTCGCCGCTGTCAGTGCGCGCCGGACGCGCGAGTGGATCGCACACCGCGCTGCGCGAGAATGGCCTTACGCGACTTTTAGTGCACCTCATCCCCACGTGCTGACGTACCCCTCAATGCCGCGAACGGCAGTTTACGTGATTTGTAACTAAATCGCGGCTAACTCGCCCCCGGTGCTGTGCTGACAATTTTCTTTGACCCGCCAAAGAAAATCGGTTGATATTTAATCGCGATGAGAGAACCAGCGCTCTATTGACTACGGCCGGCTTAACTTCGCGTAACTAATAAATAATGAGCCGTGTCCACATCTGAGGCGAAGTGACATTCGCGCAGCGCCGGCGGCTGCGGTTCAGAGATGAAGTTGTTCAAGAGGAGGCTGTCGTTCAGCGGAGATAAACAGAAACGGGTTTCTCATACAGACGATCCTTTTGAACACGAGGTACATGCCCGGTCTACAACACCGAATAATATGGGGTTTATTCTGATATTTTTTTTTACTAAATATTTTTAGGTCGATTTATTATCGCATTTATTTACATTAACATTTGTCATTATAATTTTGTAAATAATCGATTTAGTATATACATGTGGATTATAACGTACATGATAAGGAAACGAACACAGAGACAAATACGCGCACAGACATCAACATCTTGTATACTACGCCAAGTCATACAAGAAAGTGTAGGTATAATTAGAGGTTTCGCTAACGTTAGCGATTGATAAGAATTTCATTTGCGGTTTTACTAGAGCGCTGGTTGTGCCGCGGAATAAATTGAAAGGCAAGGTTATCTTATCAGCGGAGGCCGCGGAGCCCCGCGCACGGGCGCTACTACGAATTGACTTCATATAATTATTTTTTTTTCAAATCGCGAATACTAGAAATAGATAATTCTACAATATTATAACTGTTTAAGATTTCAACTAATGGCTCTACTTGTTTTGATTCAGTTATTCAAATTGTAAATAATAAACGTGTATTGGAGAAATGTATAACTAATTAGAGAACAAATTATTAAGTGTTTCACTTTTATACAAATGATTTAACTACTTGCGATTCAGTTCTTCAAATCGTAATTTCTACTAGTTGGTACATAATTGGAGAGCAACATATTAGATATTTAATATTTTTCGGATGTCTTAACTACTTACGATTCAACTTTTCAAACCGTAATTACGTAATTACGTAGATTATTCTAGAACGATACCTACAAGTGGTTAACATTTTCACAAATGGTTTATTTGCATTGCATTCTAGACAAATCCATTATGTAATATACCTACAAGTAGATCTTTCCGCAAACCGCTGTACAAAGTCGTTATAATATGTTGTTAAAAGATAAAAATACATTTATCGTAAGTGTTCTACGGCTGCACTAGCATTCGCCCCATCTAGCTATTTATCTATTCTATTTTATACTACCTATAGATATTAATTTATATTTGCGTAATATTAAAAATGTATTTTTGTATTACATTTTGTTACGAATTGACGTTTATAAATTCCCATCTAAGGTAATGTTTAGGATTCCATTGTAATTTTTTTATTTATTATTATATAGTCACGCTAGTCCAGCCACGTGCGTTATGAGGTAGGCAGAGAGAACTGACTGCTAAATATCTCTATACTTACACATCTGCCGTGCTTCCTCCACATTCATCACTAATTTTACACACGCCGATTTCTGTCGACAGTATCTATATGACCAAGCTACCAAGCGATAGGTATATTAATCGTGATCTCCCTCGGCACCTAATGGAACAAATTGATGTAAAATCATCCAACCTTTATATCGTATCCATGGAATCTTACATACATATCGTCACGCCAGGTTCCTTACGGGGTAGGCAGAGAACACCGCGTGCCAAATATAATCGTTAATAAATAATAAATAATTCATAAGAAGGTTTATAAAAACCTTCCATAGAATCTGATAAGCAATGCTCATAACATGAAAATGTAAGAGTTTTGCAAAAATTTGTAAGAGTTTTGCTAAAATATGTAAGAGCTGTGCAAATAAAACAAGTTGAAAGTACCCATATGTGTTATGTAAAGTCTAGTCCTGATTATGAAGTGGCAGTGGAGATTGTTTTAGCGTGCGAGCGTTGGCACTTACGCTATATTACATACATACTTCAGATTGTCCAAGATAATGGAAATATTTATGAAATAATGTAAGAAAGAAATGATTTTTCTACAAAATCAAGCGGTTGTAGAAAAATCATACAAAATCAAGCGGTGATAATAATCTTCATGGATTATTTCGTTGACTTCAATGTTATATTCACAAATTTACTTATCCGAAATCTACAGCAGATCCATCCAGCATTTAGATATCTGGAATTGTAGTTATCCATGTGTGTAGTAACTTAAACATCCGATGATTTGTCCGACGCTGTGCATGAAAAAACACAAGTAATCATAAGTAGACGTGCGTTAATGTCGTGTTTACTACACGTTGTTTTCTCAGATGTTTGATTATTAACGTCTTGTAAAAACAGACGTCATCCGAGCTAATGGGCTAAGCGCTCGCCACATTTCATCGGGAAATGGAATACGCATTGAAACCGCCTCGAGGTTGTCGCACACATCTCCAGCCACACGTTGTATACAATTAAAGTTGATTTTTGTCGACGTCAATATTTCAAGTCAGATGCTGATGCTGGCTAATGGCCGAGGGGAGACTGAAACGGGCGTGCGTTTATGAACAGAGTGATGGTATTTTAGAATCAGATCTGTAAAAATATAGATATTTAGTAGCTGGTGTTCCCTGTTTATCCGTTTAGGGAAGTGACCTGGCGTGACTTTAAAATTATTCACAATATTTTCTTCTGTAATTATTTACACATGTTAAAAATTACGTAATAAAGAAAACTTGGTAGCGGGCTCCTCGATACTATCAATACTACACGTCTTATTTGGCAATTTGTTTGCTATATGTTTCATGTGTGGTCATGTGCAAAGCCGATCGCATTCTGTACTCGCGCCGTCCTCTAAACACTGCACAAACACGGCATGTCAAACATTGCCGACGAGTACTGTTTGTTTAGTGGAATTCACATTAATTTTTATACACTTCTGAATACCACACTAACTGTGTAGTATTTACAATATTTACAAAGAAAATTTAGCTGCCGCTGCTTCTTTATCGTCATCATTACAATGAATACTTTTATGGTTGCCTTATTGGCGACATGTCTCCCCTCAGAATGAGAGTACACGCTGGCAGAGTACGCTAGATTGGGAGGCTGAATTCTGAAATAGATTACACTGTGATATTACATATTATTATATATTCTGCATTCCTCTGCCTACCTCTTCGGAGATTACAGGCGTGAACTTACGTTTTGT
>DWTO01000437.1:0-21372 GCA_018244755.1 Jemadia pseudognetus | reverse complement strand
ACCCCTCAGGGGAGGGCTATGTCCAGCAGTGGACAGCCATAGGCTGATGATGAGGACACAAGATTGTAACAGACGCCTAAAATCCTAGTGCTTAAGTCAGCTTGTTACCGTCCTCTGGTGGACATAGACCATCTCTTACAGAAGGGGTTTTGCTCATAATCCCCAAGCACCTGGGGATCATGGATATTTATTTATAAATATGTCCTCTTACGGCCATATGATATGTACTTGTCTATGGGTTACTAATAACTCACGACATTCAACACGTGCACACACTGCTGTCTAGAAGTTCCCAAGGGCCCTTACATTATTATACTTATGGTAAAGAATATTGTATAAGTTGTTTAGTATTGGTATTGTCTGTCTACACAAGCTCAAATATGTACAATGCGTTCCAACTAGAAAATAGTATGCGAATACCAGGATTTGTTAAATACTTTTCAGTTGAAATATGAAGTTACAACGATATCACTGGAAAGTTGCAGTTTAAAAAATATCATTATTTCAATTTGTAACTGTCTGTTCTGATTTATTTTCCAATTAATTGTTATTGGAAGTATTTTATTCAATGTTGACTGCCTCGTTACTGAGTGGTTGTGGGTGTGATGCGACCGCTAGTCGAGAATTTCTAATCCCGTTTCGGGTATTGTCGGCTATAGGCTCACCTCCTATTCCATAGTGGGTCGTATGCTTGTGAGACGTGAGTGTTTTAGACTCCTTTGCCTAACTCTTCTCGGATTCCAGGCGTGATGTTACGGTATTTTATGATTCACTTTTATGTCAACATCTGATTTGTTTTTACCCGCGTGGAACCGAGAATTTGGGTTGTGTAGTGGAATATTTACATAAATTTGAACAAGAGTGTACCTTTGGCAGTTTTAATAGAGGAGTATTTGGCGGCGAACACTCTATAAAGCGAGTAGTCGTCGACGTCCGGGCTGAGGTCGCCGACCCACACTGAGAACTCTCTCTCCTGCTGCATGTTGGCTCTCGCCTCACGAGACGCTGTGTTCAACCTGAATCTAACCACAGGGAAAGTGCCCGGGATTGGTTTTCCGTTGAGCTTGTGCATTGCGTCTATCGCTTCTTCGTCTGTCTGTAGAGAACATTATATATTGCTTTAAATGACATTACTTAGGATTGCTAGTCGGCTTTGTATGTTTGAGTGTTATGTGGCTCAAACATTGCAATATTGTGATGCATCATACATGGGTTCGCATGCAGTCATGCGGTCGTGTAATCATCATCGATCCTTTTGACATTCCACTATAGGAGACGGGTCTCCACTCTCATTGCGAAGGGTTAAAGGCTAAGTGGGAGTTGGCAGACAAATTAACTTCTAGAATATTGTATAATTAAGCATATTCCCAACATAGCCGCAATAATGCAATGGTGTAAAAAAAATTAAAACATGTGTTCTTATACTTAACTATGTTAGTATTTTGCAATATTTGTTAATAATTTACATATTTTATGACCTGTTTGTACAAAAACCACATACGTTAGTGTTACCTATGTCATAATGACGTATCTACAACTGACATTATAAAATAGTCTCCAATATGGATAGTATAATTTTAGTTATAGTGTGGTTAATTTAGAGGCCAAGATTGATATATCGAACTATGTTATAGTGTTATTTTATGTAATCTAAAAATAAAATGAATATTTGCGTTGTTAATTTAATAAGCGCACCACAGCACTGGGACCTAAACGATAACAGTATAAAAGTATAACAAAGTTTTCAATTCTATTTATTTCAATAATTTAAAAGTTTACAATAAACACATTACAAAACACTACACTTACAAACTAAGAGATGAAGGTGATAATTGTTCATAGTAGTAAACCGTCTAATACGAATGCAAGTTAAACAACACTAGTCACTTTAACACTTGACGACCGACTCGAACGAGAATACGCCGAAATATGTAGTTACAATTACACTTTGAAATACTACATTGAAATATATGAAAATAGAAGAAACAACTACAACTAGAAAATTTGATTCACATCTTATTATATTGAACATTCAAAATCGACGAACATTTACAAAGTCGTTAAATAAATAAAGCCGCGCAAGGGCCCGCGGTAAGTCTCGCGACTCGCGCACGCAGAGCACAGCGCGCTAGTGCGCATAGTTTAAATACAATTTTAACATCACACTAAACGCTACATTGAATAACCACGGAATGACTAAGTTTTCTAGTGATGTCGGGGGATGGTGCGAGGGGGCGCCATGAGAGTTGGAGGAGTGGGAGACTGTGTAGTTGGAATGCTAGGGGGCGCCATTGAAGGCGGAGTGGAAGAGGGTTGCGTAGTGGGAGCACTGGGAGGCGCCATCAGAGCTGGAGACGCCGGGGGCTGCGAGACGGTCGCGCTCGGGGGCGAGGGCGAGCGCGTGGCCGCAGGAGCAGGCCCACTTGCTCCCCATCGCGTGCTATAGTCCTCAGACATGAATGAATTCTGTGATTTCAAATCCTCCAACCGTGCAATCTGTTGCCGCAGGTACATCAACTTTTGCTCCTGCAAGGTTGCCTGTATCTCCGTGTGGCGCACCAACGAGCGCGAGCACTTCAACTCGGCGGAAACCCGCGTGCACTGCAGGGAGCCCAATCTATATGCCTCTAAAGCGTATTCATTCGCCTGCTTCTCTAGTATATCTGCAGGCCAGGAGGAGACGTGGGCGGTGAGATCAGAACGCACGTACCCAACCAGCGATGGATTAAGCATCGGCGCTGCGTTCTGCTGCCCACCTACCACCGAGGAGTAGCTGCCCAGGCTTTCCATCTTTTTAGGCAGCGCCTGCTCTAAGCGAGGTGCGGGAGCAGGCGGATCTGTATTCTCCGAGTGGGTCGGTGTGGAAGGTCCTGGGTCGCGCTGTGGCGTGCGGCTGGCGGCCGCGCCGGGCGGCGACGGGTCGTTGTCGTTATTACCGGGCGCACCAGACGTGGTCACAATTCGCGGCAAGGCCGCTGCCAGCAGCGAGCCGCTCGGGTTGTTGGAATTATCTAACACGACAACCGGCGGCACCGAGCTGGACTCGATGGTTTCGCGAGCCCCATACGAATTCTCCGAGATCGGTGTACTGCGGTCGGGCGAGATGTCCATATCTTGCGCCTGTCCATCTTTCTGTTCCTGCGCGCTCACCGGCCTCTTGCCGGACCTGTGGCGGTCGTGCGCGCTGTCGTCGCGCGAGGAGCTGCTCCAGTACCGGTCGGAAGTATTGTTCGCTCGCTTGCTGGACGGCTTGTCAGATTCGCGGCGCCGGGACCGCGAGCGCGAACGTGACCGCGATCTCTTCTCACGACTACTTCTAGATGAGTATGTTGAATCTTTGGATGTGCTTCGTCTAGAATCCCATTCCTTAGGTTTCTCCCACTGTGACACTTCACTGATGCAATTGTAATAATACTTTTTTCCAGATGAACTAATGTACTCGGACCATTCACTGCTCGATGCAACACTTGATGAAGAAGCACTTCTTTTATCACATTTACTACTTCTACTTGAACTATTGTTCATGCCACTAGATCTACTTTTTTTCTCAGGGTTTTTATGATTATTCTTCTCTTTCATTATTAATCCTCTCCTGTACACTGCCTTCACTATGTTTCCTCTTTAGTGATTATAGACTAACTTATCAAGAAGCAGTTTTTAACTTCTTTCTTCTAATGATCAGTTGTACATTTAGTACAAATGAGTCCAATTTGTCTAAGGTAATTCACTTATTTGCTGTTTCTACGCAAATGTATAGTTTATAAAAGCCTCCGTAAAATGCAAAACACCAATGTCTTTAAAACAGTTTTACCGGAGGCCATGGTATATCTCAATTAACACCAAGTCACATTCCACACACATGAAACTAAATGACAAGTTAGATGTTATTCAATCTATCTCCAATGCTATTTAATTGTGATTAAGGTAGTTATATTTCAGGCATCCCCGAATCCAAAACAAATGTTATTGGAATTTCTGTCTGTTTTGTTCTTGTCTGATGGGTAGAATTACATCTGACTTAAAAAATGTGGTATATTTAATCACGCTACGACATCGGGGAGCTGAAAAATGACAAAAAATGTGTTTTTTTCACTGATAAACGTTGAAAATGTTTCGGATGGTAGTCTAGTTTTACATATAAAAATATTTTCGGTAGACATGAATCTTATAAATGTTAATTTAAAATTATCGTATATGACTACAAAGGCTTAAAGCTATGTTAGATATAAATTGTTAACAATTGCCATGTTTTACCTGGAAATGTACGAAAGCGTATCCAGCAGGCTCTCCAGTAAATTTGTTCCTCATAACTTTAACGGCAAGGGGTCGCTGAGACATTCGATGAAATGCAGCCATTATGAAGCTTTCTGTCATATTAGGCTCCAGCTAAAAACGAACATATTTACGTGATTTTTAATTAAATATAATTGCTATTAATGAGAATAAGAATTAGAAAATAATAAATAGCAATTATCATAATTTTAAGCGAACTTGTACGAAAACCGGGTGAAGGGTGAAACGATTTTTACAAGCTTCTATTTAGCTTCGCACGTTATATTTTAGGGAGTTTATAAGACTTACACTACCCATCCATAATTGGCATTGCATAGCCATATTTATGTAACTATATTATAATGTATTTTAACTACAATAAACACGTTATTCTTATTTTACTTCATTGCAAATACGGCACACACCAATCAAATCAACAATTCAGTCTTTTTTTCTTTAACGTATGGCTTTCAAACCTCGGATACAGACCTTTCGGTCAACATACAAATAATCTCTGCTGAGAGTGCCGAGACATAGATAAGACAGCTCCTTTTTATAGATTTTTCCTTTAATTCCTCTAGCAACAAAAATAAAAACTCTATATATATTCCTATATGTATTTTTTTACAATATGGATATAAAATAAACCGAAATTCTAAAGTTATTTAAATACTATCTTAGTACAAAAATTTAAACTTCTTGTGTACTGTTTTATAAATTCTAAAATGACAATTTATTAAAGGCAAAATATCAGAATTATAATGAAGTACATAATATTTATAAATATATGTAAGTAATTATTTAATTCTTTATTTGACTATTATTTTGTTCACAATCGTTTTTAACAATACTATATTACTTAGTGCGTTAAAAATATTATGGAATAACCTACAACGTGACAGCTTTTAGCAACAGACATCACTAGTTGTAGTGAAAGACGACATGCATGACATGGTGATGCAACATACAATGCAATTTTGACACACATGCAGTGCCGTGCAGTGGTTATAAGTCTGTAGGATATATCTTTATATATTTATGAGATATATGTAGTTCTCTTTCTTCTCCTTTGTTACATTTTGCCAATGTAATAGACTTGATGTCTTAAAATTGGAGTGAGGTTTGTGATAAGAAACAATAGTTAATAATTGGTCATCTAATTTGCGTAATCGGGTCAACACATCTATTAAGATGTCGCGTCTAGATAACATTGACGCATTGGAAAAGCAATTAGCGGATCTCCAAATGAGTAAAGACTTGAACACGTCAGGAAGAGCGAAGAAGATACCACCAGCTGTTCCACCTAAAAAGAAGGCTCAACCGCAAGTACCTCACAGCGCTGTAGTAAGCACACTCAGAGAGCCGTCGTTCTCAACAAAAATTTCGCCTGCAAATAATAACTTGCCTACTTATTCTAACATGCCAACTAACGTACGTTCAATACATAAGGATTACGCTAATGTGACTCCATTGTCTCTACCTAGTCATTCGTTCCGTAACAATATGCCGTCCCCTTCTAGACCGTATAACCCTACTTACAGTAATGTATCTCCATACGAAAATAAAGATGGAATGCCACCTCCACCACCACCTCCTCCTCCTCCCCTACATCTCACATCTCCACCCATTTTACACCATGCCACAAAATATGATACTAATCAAAACACAGAAGAATATTTGCCGCCTCCTTCACCAGTCAGTTCAAACTATAGTGAGCTTGTCCGAGCTACTACAAACCTGAATTATAACCAAGAAAGACCACCATATCCTGTCATTTATCAGAATGAGTACCCAGAATATGGTGTATCACAAGCATCAACATATGAGTCACTTTATGAACCAATAAATCCACATCCCCATGGCAAGACAACTTTAACCTCTCCTAATCAAACATTTAAAGGGAGTCCCAGCAAATCACCATTGCCTAAAGAAGAGGAAGTCGATGCACTGACCAATTTGCTTGTACAGTCTATATCTGACAGTCAAGATCTAGATGTATTCGGAATATGTGTGAAGTGTGATGAAAAGGTTGTTGGGGAGACTTTAGGCTGTACAGCAATGGGCAATATGTATCATGTGAAATGCTTCTGCTGTTACCATTGCAATGTGAACTTGCAGGGGAAGCCATTTTATGCTGTGGAAGGTCAGCCTTACTGTGAGGCTGATTACTTTGAGACCTTGGAGAAATGTTCAGTGTGTGATAAGCCTATTTTGGATAGGATTTTGAGGGCTACTGGAAAGCCATATCATCCTACTTGCTTCACTTGTGTTGTATGTGGTAAGAGCCTTGATGGAATACCATTTACAGTAGATGCAATGAACCAAATTCATTGCATTGAAGATTTCCATAAGAAGTTTGCCCCTCGTTGCTGTGTTTGTGAGCTCCCAATAATGCCAGAAGAGGGTGAGGAAGAAACTGTGAGAGTTGTAGCTTTGGACCGCAGTTTTCATGTCAAATGCTATCGCTGTGAGGATTGTGGTCTTTTGTTATCTTCTGAAGCCGAAGGTCGTGGATGTTACCCTCTTGATGATCATATTCTCTGCAAGACCTGCAATACTCATCGTATTAGACTTCTCACTAATGTGATGACAACAGATTTGTAATTCAACCATTTATTGCAGTGTTGCTATTTCAATACTGCATGATGGGATATACAGTAGAACCTCTATAAGTTGAATTTCAAGGGAGACACCAAAAAATTAGAGTTATAGAGTTTTCGACTTATGTTTTCAACTTCGTGGATTTGACTCGACATAAAGAGGTATAGATTCATTCTTACTAATGTTGAGTTAGAGAGGTTTTATGTGTAAACTGTTGTAAAAATTGATATATATTGTTTGTGATATATATATGTTTATGGTAGTAACAAACTACTTCTGACAATTTTTCAATGAACAACAAATGACTTGTTCCCCTGAAGTACAAATGAAATCAAAAATAATAAAATTAAGCATCTTACACCAATCAAGCAAGCACTGTTAACATGAGTCATAAATTCCATATTTGAGATACAGGGGTCCAATTTATTTTTCGAGTTATACAGGGAAAATATGTAACCGAAATGGCTTGCAGGGACTCACTAATTATTTTGACTAATAGAGGTGTGAGATTTCAAGTAATTGAGTTTCCACTTAAAGGAGTTCTACTGTATTTGACAATGTGGATATTCAAGACAAAACAAGTCAACAAGACAAATTGTTGAAAAATCTTATTGCCTCAATTTAAATTTTTTTAATGTGTACAAGCATTTTGCAGTTCACAAAAGTGAAGTTCCAAAGTTATTTATGGAACTTAATTTATATTTACAACAAATTATATACATTTTATAACAATATTGTGTTTGCTTAGTAAATATTATATTAAGCATCTTATTAGAATTATAAGAGGTATATTTTAATCATGAGATTTGTATTGCATTTACTTTATATATCACTTAGTGTTAGATTAGGAAAAGCAAATAAATATTTTTTATTCTGTTGAAGGCATAGTTAAGCAGTGAGATAACTTGTAAGCTATTTTGATAAGACAAAATAAGCCAGTTCCTGTAATAGATTTCTAGGTGATAAAACATATATTTTTCTACTTGTAGGTGTACAAGATGATAGACTTCTATACATGCCATATGAATATATATTTCAATTAAATTTTCAGATCCATGTTCATATATTGTAGTAATTATAACTAAACATATGTTTCTACTTCCTACAAATTTGACAGCTTGTAAATATTTTCGGATGGATGATGTGGGATGACATTTAAAGACTTACTTATATTACAAATTATGTAATCAAAATATTATAGAAGACTGAATCTGAAAACCCATCTGGATGCATTAAATTGCTTTTTGTGTGTTATCAAATGTCAGTTCTAAATAATTATGTGATGTGACATAGTCGTAAAATTATGAGATATTATTTAAACGTTTAATTTATTGATGCATTGAAAATGCTACTACTTATAACATTTATATAAACAATGTTACTGTGTTTAGTAGAGGCAGCTTATTGTATTTTTGACAAATATAAGTATACAATAAATATTTAGAAAGTCTGTTTTGTTTTTTTTGACCTAAGTTTTTGTTAACATATGTCAATACATACATAAACTGACAGACGAATGAAATTAAAAATGTGTATGA
The DNA here is from genome assembly GCA_018244755.1 of Jemadia pseudognetus. Lineage (NCBI taxonomy): Eukaryota > Metazoa > Arthropoda > Insecta > Lepidoptera > Hesperiidae > Jemadia > Jemadia pseudognetus. Next base: position 12,961 of record DWTO01000437.1, on the reverse strand, counting down.
GTAAGTCTCTGTTGACAATAAATATGAGCTCTTCACATTTAAGATTTTAAAAAAATCACAAACCCAAGTATTATATGTATTTTAATGACACCAAGAGTTATGTTGAACAATGTGAGAATTAACTAAACTTAAAATCGATGTATTTGTAAAAGGTCACATTGTTTCAACGATTAATCCTGTATTTGAATATGTGAAAGAATTTGTGTTGGTCTTGATTATCTAATTTTGAATTCACTGATTAATGGAAGATGAATATATGTAGTAGAAAGCAGATAGGATTTGTACAATTTTTACTCTAAGCCATATACAAGATAAACCATTATAGTTTTTTAAATAACTTCAAACCTGCTACATAGCCTACATATTTGCCTATAATAATAGCGAATTCGTTACGAATTCGCATGGCAAAGTTACAGCAACTTTTCTAAAATAAGTATAACATACGAAACCATTCCACACATGGGGTACCTTTGTAAGTCTGTACAGTGACAGACAATGCTATTTATTTTATGTAACAAGTCATTTATTTTGTTTAATGTAGTTATAACTCCTTAAATATAGAAGTATAACACTTATAATTTTTTTAAATTAAGTAAGTGTTGTTTATTTGTCATCTTTTGTGCGGATTTTCTAATAGATATAGTTTTATCCAAAAAAAATTCATCGCAGAATTCATGGCATCTTCATCTATCTCTCCGTACCGTCCGTATCCCCTTTTTTACATATATTCGCAGCATGTCGCTGGAACAATGTCCAATACTACTGTACAAATATACCCCACTTAAAATTGCACGAAGTTATCCCACCTGAGACATCAACAAGTTATTTTTAAAATAAAAATAATCGTTATATGTAGTTAGGTTAAATATTAAATCAGGAGTTTATAACTTAATCTATAATATTTGTCTGATGAGCAAAAATATTTGTTTAGTGTCTGGGTATAAAAAAAATCTAATTTAGTATATATTTATATATATGTAGTTTATGAGCCGTCTGGTTACCATACCACAAGCTCTCTTGGCGCTTAGTTTGTGATCAGATAGCCGTGTGTGGAAATGTCCCGATATATTATATATACTCGGTACTAATGCTCGCTGTGTATAAATCCCACCTGCTCTCCCCTACAAAGCTTTAAGTAAATGTTAATGTGGTAGAACTATTTAATAGACATCATTAAATACAAATCGTGAACTACTGATAGGTAACAATACCGTTTTTCGTAAATTAATTAAGTAATTAATTAGTGTAGAATTAGATACAGATAGTATTAAAAAAACTGATAATTATGTAAAAAGTATATATTTACAAAATATAAAAGCTATAAAAGTATACAATACTGGCAGAAAAAATAAAAATAAAGGCACTCACATCACAGATATCATTAGTTACTATTTTTACATCATTTCTTACTATACTGTATTATTATTATCGAGATTCCTTGTTGCCTTATAATATAACTTGCCCCATATAACACAAGTGTTAATTTTCACCCTAAGTGTTAGAGCATTTACATGTTTTCATAAAAGATGAGTAATTTCCTTCGCCGGTTCTTTTCGTTGCTTGCCTCAACTGTGCGATGGGACCCTGCGACTAAGACTTTGTACAGTGGTTAATCTGGTTCGTGTAATAATAAGGTGGTATGTGTGATAAACGCTGCGCAGAGAAGTAAATTCCACTCAGGTGAGACGTTTTCAATTTATTACGGCAGATTCAAAGTGTTCTTTAACGCAAAAATAGTTTTCTTACAAATTTAAAGGTTTCAACTGCCTCGTTGGTCGTGTTGATTGCAAGTGCGACCGTCGATCGTGAGGCCCTGGGTTCAATACCCGGGTAGGGCATTGTTAAATTTTTCTATCTTTGATATTCTAGTAGTGGTTCTGAGTCTGGATTTGTGCCCGGTGCATGGCAATAGGCACACCACCTATTCCATAGTGGGACGTAAACGTAACTGGTGAATTGTGGGAGTGTTCTACACTCCTCTGCGTGATGTTACATAACAACAATATAATATATCAATGTATGGTAACTATGAATTAATTTTCTATTACCCTCTATTTGTACCAGGTAAAATGGATAAAGTCCGGGATGCCCTGTACGGCAACCCCGGCACTACCAGCACCAAGGCGTCTCCCAGTTTCAACAGCCAAGCCAGGGATATCTATGATGAGAACGAGGTATTTGTATATTATATTTCATATTTAGCTCATATTTCAAGGATTTTGTATTACCACTGGTTATGGACAGATAAGTCGTCATCCTAATGATTTGCAGGTAATATCCAAAAAAATATTAAAGCAATCACAACAATTCCACTATTATTGATTTTTCAATTTTATATAACAATTAATGATACAATGTGGAAAAGGTGAAAGGTCCAGATCTTAAAAAAGCTCCATGTGATACAATTTGTAGAATATTTCAGCAAAAATATTTGGAATAACGACATACAATTATTTCTGGTTTCTTCCAAATCAAATGAATATCTCATGACAAATGACCATGACCCTTTTGGATACATGAATGTGTAAATATGTAAAACGTTTTATAACTCATGGGGTATGTTTCACATTCTGGGCAATTCAAAAGTAGAATGTTGAAAATGAACTTATATTTATTTACGTCCATTTAATGGTAGAAAAGCTATAGTTGGATACGTACTAAAACCCATTTATATAAATAACGAAAATGATATAAGTAAATAAATCTGTGTAATAAAACAAGATATTTTCAAAATAAACGCTCCAAATTCGCAGTCAATAGTTAACAGCCCATTAAGTTATATTGGTCTAGACGCGACATCAACGCTGAAGGACACAAACTTATCTTTCCACATATCAAATCAAATCTGAAACATAAAACAAAACCTAACAACATAAAGAAAATTCTCGTAAAACCGCGAAATAAAAGTTCGCGAATCACGAACTTTATTGTTTCACTACAAAGGGAGACGCGCGAGGACAAAAAAATTCTTAGAGATAGTTGATAGACAAAGAGCTGGGGACGTTGTAAGTAAGGGTCCTTTGAAGGGTCTTTGTATTGATGATCGTTTATCGAATGTTATTTAGTTCATGAACGTTATTTTATTTGTATTGACGGCTATGTAACATGACCAATGATTTCATAATGAGAAAGTACAATTTTCTAGAAATTATAAATCCTCACAATAAAATTCTAAATACAAAATTGATCGATTTGTTATAAAGTCAGTAATATGTACAGCAAAAAAATTAAGTATCACTAATATATAACGTTTGTGAAAATGTAAGTACAAATGTAAAAATTAGAGAAAGCATGAAAGAAAATCCTCCAGTTAGACTTGTTTCGCAAATATTGCTTTTATTTTACAACAATAAAGTTCTGAACCAGGAGTACTACGAAATGTTAAGAGCAAACACGATAATATTCTCTCTGTAGCACAATACTTTAAGGCGAACCGAACACAGAACGCAATAAAAATCAAGACCTAAATCAATGAAATGATCTTTCGTCTAACTGTTGAGAAAGAAAAACCTTGTCGAACATTACAAATTAATGGAATATATTAGTTTTTAGCCCATGGATTTGGATTTGGATTGCTTTTCTCGTTCTGTAACAGATACTTTTTTCAATTTTCTTGAACTAAAGTTTATAGAATTATCCATGAAAAGACAACCAAACAGATTTATAAAACTTATGTACTCGTAAATGGTAGAATCAGAAGAGGTAGTCCTAGGCTTAAATACAAATTAGGGACATATTAACAGAAGGCCGAGGCAAAAGTTCCTTCAATAGACGAGAATGTACGAGTACGACAACTTTAATGAATATAGACGAGAGGACAGCTGATGCCTGCTAAGATAGGAAGATAGTGAAAATCTTTTATCTCTGCCTACCCTGATAGAAAATAAGCGTAACAATATGAATCTATGTAAGAATAAATCAATGTCGCTCCCTGCAATTATTTTATGATACTATCGTAAACTTTCAAGACAATGCAAACTTGTCGCTATGTCCGAATCCCCTTAACCAAAATTCGCTCGGTACTGTATAAAGTATCTTCACTTGAACAATAACTGTCTTTAAGTATGTACTTAAAACAGTTATTGTTAGTAGGTATGTACTTAACCTACGTCGTACTAACCTTCAGAAGTTCTAGACTTTGTCTAGGACTTCCAAAAGTTTATAGCTCTTGATGACTACAACAGAGAGACTTAATTTTATTACAGCCAATTGAAGGTTCTCGACTTTTGTGGTAAAATCTTGTGGCACTTATAGGCCTTTACTAAGGTTTCTTAATGATAAAAATAGCGACGTTCACCCTTCGGACGTTTTTTATGTTATAATGCAAACACTTATAAAAAATCGGTTACAATATTTGTGACATTCGTAATAATTGTTAGAAATTTTCTTTTAAAGGCATAGATTTAATGGATTCTTGAGAAAGTTAGGTACCTAGATTCCACTAATTATCTTTTAAAGCTTCAGGTAACAGCCATTATAACTAACAGCATCTTGAAACTTTCTAATCATTGATGAGCACTTAGACGAGATTTATTGACTGCTTCGTTGGTCAAGTTGCAAGCGCGATTGCTGATATAGAGGTCCTGGATACAAATCCCGGGACGGATACTCGTGGGTTTATCTAACTTAGATTTTGTAGTGGAATTTTCTACTAGTGGTTTGGAGTCGGGATTTGGACCTGGTTTATAGCAATACACTCACCATCTATTTCATAGTGGGACGAAGAACGTAACTGGTGAAACATGGGAGTGTACTATGTACATTTATTTACTTTATGTTATGTTACTTTAATATATTTCGGTTCTCCAAAAACAGAAATTTACACAGAAATCTAAGCGATCCTCCACATTCATCGCTCTCTTTATACATGCGCACCTGTTTCGGAGACTTCTAATATCTTTCTCTGTTCTAAAATCCCAAAAGCATACTTAGGTATACAGTCATAGCTATTAAAACAAGGACAAAATTAAGGGTTCTATGACATTAACTATTCAATAAGGGAACGGCTTAATAGCTTTGTTTTTATGATCAGTGCTATAATATTAATTCACATTGTGAGTGGATTGACCAATTTGTATTTTATAGATACTCTTATTGTTAATAATAAGTATGAGTCACTGTTCTTTCATTGATTGTTGATAAAATATGTAGCGACATTTGAAAATACCGTAGCACAACAATAACGTAATTTCGAAATGTACATGCATAAATATTCTTCAAAGCTTGAAAGACTGCCAATAAGCACACTGCCAACATTCGAAGCCACGACCTTAGCAATTTTCATTCTGTGACAATTCCCGAGTAAAATCTTTTATGTAATTTATTTATCTTTTCTTGTACCCAACAATGTAGTTACAAATGAGCTGATTAACATGATGATGATCAATGTTGCTTCAACTTTTTGTATACAAGGAAGTTTATGTTGAGTTCCACTCCTGACGTGTTTTTCGACTTATCTGTATTGTGTACTAAGCTATGTACGCATAAGCCTGTTCAAATGCCGAAGCTTTCATGCGTTACCGTGGCCCAGATTGTTAGATTTAATTTAGAATAGTTTAATCCAACAAAAATATTTAAATCCGTATAAAGAAAAACGAGTATAAAGGAAGCTGACTAAATTTCACTGAAGAAGTTGGATCATAGATAAGTACAGAAGAATTTATTGACTAATATTTTCTTGGCTTCTTGGTTTAATGGTGAATGACGTAGATTTCTGGGTCGGGGTTTCTGAGTTTCTGTTTCCACCCTCTATAAATGTTGATATAAAGGGGGTGTTATGTAAACGTAAAAAAAAATACATAATTATGTGTTTATAAAATTATTTATATGTCCAATAGAGTTTACAAAATTGTTTATATGTCCAATAGAGGAACGATAAATAAGCTTGAACGTTGCTACTTAGCGGCAAAAATCAATAAGCAACAAGTCATCAGCCCCATCTAGGCGATTGTAAAAACCACACGAGTGAACTGTATGTTCAACTTTCAGTCGTCATATAAATTCTTTGACAATACTCGTGTGTGATAAAGTACTTAAAACTTCTAAGGGTTCATCGGATTTCTCGGGAAGCGTCGTTTTCGTCGGCCCAAGTTCTATAGGCTTGTATATACTGTTGTATACATTCAATAATAATTTTATTACGGCTATAAAGACGGCTATAAAGTTTACTGCGCCGGCTACGCTGTACAACTTGGCGAATTACACCAGATAGCTAATCATTACGTCATCTCCCGGCACCTTTAAACTTTTGTGTTATGTGAAAAGTTAGTGCAAAATCATTTCTGTTGTAAGTCGTAAGCGTTCTTCCATTTCTGTAATTTTTGATAGCCTCGCCGTTTCCATGGCAACTGTGTCATAACCACAGAGTGTCATTTGTAATTTCATGGCTACGATAAATGCTTACATGGCAATTTATATGGTTGTGCTCATATATTGTAAGTGAGACGACGTCACGTTTAGCAAAAATATAACTTAATATTAACAACATTTTATACATCTAACTTTATGGTGTCCATCGTTTCAATAAATATATAAATTTTTCAGTTACAAATTTTCGATCGTACTGTTTGGATTATCACGAAAATGTATTCTAAGTTAAATACAATTATAGAACGCAACTTCAGTTATACCAATATTGACGCAAGTAGAAAATAAAAATATTATTCATTAACATAATGAACTTATAGTTGTAAACGATTTATTACCTACGTATTTCTACATTAGTGGAAAAAATCATTACGCGGAAACTTAAACGGGTCCGGAATTTCTTAATTTTTTGTCAATTTCTCCAGTCACAAACTTCTCCATTGTTGTTTTAAGGCTGGTACAATTTTAAGCTCTGACTTCAACACCTTCCTTGGAAATGACTTAGTGACTAAGTGTGTAGAGTAAGGAAGGTATTGGTTATTATGAGCAATAGCTCATAATATAGTGAAATAATTGGATAGAAAACCAAATGGCAGTAACAAGGTTAAAATACCGGTAAGCATGCTTGCCTAATTTTACATTTCAAATTACTATCTTTTCGACTGGAGATTCCACTTCGTTAAGAGTTTAATGAAAAACACCCAAAAATTCTCCAAAGAGGTCATACCATTTTGACCTACGGATAGACGTATTGATCCCCTTGTATATTTACCACGATCAGTAATCTTTTTAGCATCCAATGTTCTTCGATAGCAAAAATTTACCAAATCGTTCATTACCTATCATTCAATCAAAAGCCAAAATGGCCGAACAAAACTTAGTTGATTAAACCACTAATCCCAAATCCCAAAACTCGAAAACCAATAACCCCATTGTAATTAGACCTTCATAAATGAAGACAAGATGTTCAATTGTCGTACTGTCTACCAAAATTGCTTTCGTTGCCGACCGTACCCCGGAGGATGGAAGCAATTAATCCGATTTCATTAGCCACTGAACCAGACGATCTTAGGTGAGGTCAGATAGTGCCCTAAGGAATGACCGTTATGCTTCGAAATCGATATTCAAATATAACAGACACAACACTTTATATTTTACACATTTAAAATGCCGACTTCGCTGGTCGTGTTCGTTGCAAGCGCGACTGCTAATCTGCCCTGGGTTACAATCCCGTATCGTATCGTATACGTTACCATACGTACGTATCATACGTATAATATATACGTATACATTATCGGGCACTGTTCAATTTTTCTAATTTAAATTTTCTAATAGTGGCTCGGACTGTGGATTTGTGCCCGATATATAGCAATGGGTTTACTCTCTATTTCGTGGTGCGATATAGAATTTAACAGGTAATACGAGGGAGTGTACTACACTCCTCTGCCAACCACTTCGGGAATTACACGCGTGTCGTTACATTATATTATAATGTAATAATTGTATACCCCGCACCAATGTTATCCTAATAAATTATGCAATTTGTAACTCTTAAGTCTTGAGCCTCTCCTTAATGTATTTACTATGCAGTTACAAAAAGACTTCAAATATTTTCTTTTTATTTATATTCTTTCTTTTAATACACAGGCATTAGTTTTTTTTACCTGTTTTATCTACAGAGTCCAACATTTTTATTCTTTTAACGTGTAGAGGTCAGTATTCGATTTAATTAGGTGCTTTAATTGACCGTATTCGGTGTGGTACTCGTATGTACTTTAAGCACCTGTATTTTTAACTGCAATAAGCTGTAGCCAATAGGCTTTATAGACTGCAATAGGCTGATGATGGTGAAAAATATTATCGTCATTAATATTCTGTTTTCAATTCCAAATATTCACCGCTTTTAATTTTATTATCGCAGCAAGTGTTACAAATAATATGCTATATTGTACTATGTGTGACTTTTACACCAATGCATTTTACAACCATATACAATATTTTTACAGTTGTATCATAAAATATAAAGCCCTATTCACATGGTTATGGTTATAAATTGTCGGGGGGGGGGGGTGCAATGATAACACCGCCTTAGACTCGCTGCTCGTAAAGTTACGGAGACACTGGACATAATGTTTCGATAACCACAATATATGATTTGAAGGGGAATTAACGTATATCCCGCAAGCTGCAGTATTATAACGGATTTTGAAGATCAAGATGGACAATAACTACAGTTGCCAAGGACAAATATGTGACAAAATTAATCCCCTCGGAAAGAACATAATAATTCATTCGTATATCTCACCTTAGTAATACTAAAATGATAAATATCTATAAATACACTACGCTGAATCGACAAAGTTTTCGCTTGCCAACCGGCGTTTGGGCAGCGTGGCGGACTGTGGCCTTATCCCTTCTCATTGTTAGAGGACACCCGTGTTCAACAGTGGGATGCTAAAAAGCTTGATGATAATGATGTTTTTGAACCTTCTCGGTTCGATTCGCTTAACGTTCTGACCTAATACTACTTTTATTTCTCTCTCTCGATGTACATGACACCTAACGCCCGATTTCGTACTAAAAACAGGTGAAATGAGCAGTTAAAGTAGTAACGTTATTAAATGTAGATCACTCGGCGCTCTCTGCCTACCCCGTAAGGAACCTGGTGTGAAGATGATATCTGCATTACTCGTATTTCTATAGCAAAAATCTGTATGAGCCAACAATTAATTAGAACAATTTATAATCTTTGAATTTCAAACGTTTCTTTTCCTATACATACATAAATATAACATTTTATCCACTTCATGATGTAACTAATTTTGTTTTCCACCGCTGGACATCATCTCACCAGGCAAGTGCGGATCTATAGTATGCCCTTAAGTCAAATGTTTGCTAACCGCCCCAGGGAACCCCGACAAAGTTTAATCACCGCCGTTTAACGATAACTTGCGACCGAGTGTAATAAGGTTCACATCCGGTACAAGAGAGCTGAGACCCACTTATGACATCATCGCTCATAAAATGTATAGCTCGCAGAAGTTAACTGGGCACCTTGCTTTTTTGATTTAATAGGAGATAATAACTGCATAAAAAGCGTTTGTTTTATTTTATAATAATTGCAGTTTTTAATTTAGTATGAAGCATCTTACAGTCTCGTAAACTATAGCTAAGTCACTATCCATACTGGCTACTAGTGACTCGTCGTAGGCGAGAGCGGTATACATTGATTTGGTAAGCAGAGTCGCATGTCCGAAGAGTAAGCGTATTCCTCGCAAGTGTCAACTTGATTACTGCGTGTTATTATCACTACAGTTCGTCCATTAAAATCCTTTACACACCCTACACTTTACTAAATTTAAAATAAGTAACTTAAGTAATAAGTATAAAATAACTATCAGTATTAACTAACAGCTGTTGTTCTATAAATATTACACTCTATTTTAAAAAATATCTTATTTCTTTACACCTGTAATTCGAGTTTTTCGTTTCATGACCACATCATTTAAGAATGCATATTGAAACATCTACACGATTATACCTTCAAGATGTGCAAGATGACGACTTGTCTTCCCAAAATTTTAAATTAACAACTAAAATGTTTTAACCCACTAGTTCACTAATTAGTGAATCTGAATTCTGAACTGGAGGCTGTGGATTCGATTCCTATCTACGTACAATAATTGTGTAACAATGGTCACCAGAGTTTATTCTGTGTGTATGTGGAAAATTATCTACGTAAATATGTATTTAAAAATAAATGTATGTAGTTTAGCTGCTGTCTGGTTATCATGGAAGTGGATTTAAACTGTACAGTTTAGGATCGGATGGCCGTGTAAACCTGTTCAAAGATACTGTTTGCTGATATCTGTGTGTGTAATATAAATTTGCCTCCCGCACGCGGCTTGGAATTGAAGGAGGGTGCTATATCGTCTCAGATGCTTCCGCCAAAACGCAGCGGCGCCTCCAGGCTCTTGCCGTGCCTGCATTTCGTTGTAATGCAACTTCAGGTGAGGAGTTACCGAAATAGAGCATGCCCGGGTCTCTAGCTCCTAACGCGTCGTCCACCTCACAAACTTATAAGTTTTCATATTAATATGTTGGCGTAAATGTGTTTCTAATTTGCGCAAGTCATTAAGCGTACGCAATTTATTGCTTATTACTGCTTGGATATGAATGCCTGTGTCATCAATAAGTAACGTTCAACTACGAAAAACTTATGGGAGTGATTTTATTTTGGGACTTTCTAATAAATATCAAATGGTCTAATCTAATCCAACCAAAAAGTATCAAAAACTTGGAAATTTAATTTTCTGTAATATCAATAATGTCAATAAATAAAGATTGTTTTATGTATAGTAATCATAATTGTGGACGACAATTTTAACAGGCTTTTGTATCAATGGTTTTGTTCTTTTCAATTATTGCCTTGGTTAATTTAGTTATTAAATTATATTTTATCGATACTTACTGTTTCATTAACAGTAGTTCTTTCAGTACGTGGGCTTAGTTTCTTCTGTTGATTATTCGGTGTCATTTTTTTCGTTTCTCCATTCTTACGGAGTGCTGGCCTGAAGCTGTCTATACGCATTCTCATTGGACTGGTTGTTTTTTTTCTTTTTACCATCATTGATGCATTTTGAACTTTTAATATATTTCGGATAAATCATTCACGAATCACTCGGTGTCCATTTCTTTGGTGACAATGTTCTAACTTTTCCTTGGATTGTATTCACATTATTTCGTGTTGACGATAGTAGTACAATATTAAAGGACAGTTATAATTGATGTGTCCAGATGTTGTGGAACTTACAGACCGTCGGAAACTCGAGGGGTCAACGGACGGTCGACTCCATAATAATGTACCAGAACTACGGAAATCCGACGAAGACGAAAGTGGTGAACCTTCAAGACAAGCAGATTGTATTCCCCGAGGACGACGATTCAGATATTATAATTGTTAACGAAGATTATAACAGAAACACCATTGAAGAAGGAAGGGTCGAACATTTGAGGGAAGATATGAGTGAAATAGTGGATTCTACAACTGATAATACTGAAATGTGAGTAACAATAGCATATGAATAATTTAATAAGTCGATGTGAACCTTGTCTTGTATGAATTTTAATAAAAATCACATCGATATGTGTTGTGTTATCTGTAGGGTGACTGCAGAAGATGCCAATGAATACAACTGGATGACCACGGACTGGTCACCATGCACTGCACTTTGTGGTCAAGTCGGGCATCAGATCAGGGGAGCAGTATGTCAGGTAAACAAAATTCCTTTGTAAGAATTCAGTTGGACCCTCAGCTACATTCATATGTCCGGTAATTTCTGAGCTCGTTGAATCATAATTTTGGATTGCTTATCATATTTAATAATAAAACATTTGTTATTCATTCACTATCCGGGTGCCTCCGATGTGCTATCATCAACGTCAGTCTGTCTCACACCACGGCTCAACAAAGTCCGTAACCATTGTACTAATACATTTTTACCAATCAATCGTTGATATTACGTAATTTGTATATTGATTGTATCTGAAAATTACGCGTCTTGAGAAAATTCACTTTCAGTACGATGAAGCTTAGCTTAAGAAATAAATTGGATATAAATCATAGTGACGAAGTCAAATTAGCTCCCATCCCTCAGATCCACTATTCCGTTCCGCTCCGAATGAATCGCATTTCTCCTTGTTCCTTTGACAGATTTCTTTAATTCCAACAGATTTGCTCCTTCAAACATTTTTCACTTTTGCGCCGTTTGGACTTTCAGCAACATCAGTGTACAGGAACATATTTAAACTTTTATATATATTATATATGTACTTATATACAAATAATATAAATATAATCAGGCGATTAACATATATTATCTAAACTGCGTTACAAGAATATTAAACTGTACTGAAATAAAAATTTCAGTTCCACAAATTTCCCGTAATTCTTAGCTTTCACCAAAAGATTCCATTGTTCATAAAACCTTCTCCTTGAAAATGAGTATAAGTCCTAGCGTCCTGCAGCACAATTTCTTGTGTTCATCGAAGTATAAGTGGTAATGTATTCTATGTCAATTCGATGAATTTGTATTGTAGCATACGAAAGACAATCAAACGACGACGGTGGAGACGACCGAGTGTCTGTCTAGAGGCTGGACAGCGCCGCAGGTGCTGCGCGAGTGTCCCGGCGACTGGTGCGCAGAGTGGCGGTCGTCCGCCTGGTCGCCGGCCCGATGTCTCGCTAGTGGAGCTGGTAAACCAACATACATGAAATTTGTGGAACAAATAAAGGTTTATTAATTAGGCCCGGTTGAAAGGAGTTTTCGCAGATAGTCTAATTCTCTCCATTAAACAATATTGCTAGATGAAGATGAAAAACATTAATTCCGAATATAATATTCAGTTAAATTTTAGCCTAAATTTTCATAATGAAAGAGAAAGCAGTAATTTACTTTTTTTAAACTTAATTTCGAGATAATGAAAAATGTGAACCCTATCTGAATTTTTTATGCCGACTGTACATAAAATTATCCATTAAACAGCAATATCACGTCGTCGCGTTGATTGCGTGTCGAACAACGGCACAGTCCTC
>DWTO01000436.1:0-21390 GCA_018244755.1 Jemadia pseudognetus | reverse complement strand
AACACTTGTTTGTAACGTTATATCATAGAAACACACAAATACCAAACATCTTAGAGACGACATCGCAGTTGATTGTGCACTGCGCATTTAAATATAAGATGTATATAATATATTATTATAATCGTAAGGTAGTCGTAGTGATACAGCTGGCGTTGCGGAGACGCGGTGGTGTTCAGTAGATGCGATCCTGTATTCCTGCCCATCTCTTTACAATGTCCACTTCTATTATCGCTCAACTTCTAGTCCTGTAGTGTATTCATCAGTTTCTCCCTCGCGATGGTTACGAATTATCATATTTGACACCGCAGCTATAACCTCGCGGGGTTATTGAAACACTAGAACCTTATTCAATAACAAACACTCCATAGTAATTTTTGCCTATATTGTTATGATTGTTCTGTTTATATTATGTCGACTCCTGAATAGGATTACTTGACTTTATCCTGGACCTAGTTGGTACTGTATAGTTTTCGGCTGATATAAAATGTACCTACGTGTCTCGAAAGAAGTTGCACGTATCCACTGTCTTTCGTTATCCGTTACCGTAGACATTCTGATTGTATTCATTATCTATAGATTGTTTTCTAGAAAATTCCAGTACCTTCGATTGTAACGCTTGTACGCATTCACATACACTCATACGAATATATCGTCTTTGATTATTGCTATGTCTTATAGTATTGCAGATTTACAAGATGTACGTGAGTGCAAACTATTGCACTCTTTCAAAATCGATATATTGAAATACGTTGTTATTATGAGCGAAGGTAAACTTGCGGCCGCACGATTGCAGTGGTAAAATTCGTAATACGAACAATTTAATGTGATCCGTAACTCGTCAAAACGCTACCCACACCTGTGAGTTGAGTATGTAATTAATCGATAGAAACTCGCAATATCGCAATCGTCTATGTCAATATTTACATATTGTGCTGCACCGTGTCTGTAAGTTACGTCAATTTTGACATTCATTCAATAATCCTACTTGTCTGTGTTCGCAGGCCTTATTCGTGTGCGTTATGTTTTCATTTTAAACTGGAATTAACTGGTTTTGCACGTACACGAGTAATTGTCATGTAAACTAGACGTACGTTACCTACACTGCAAAACATATACCGTACACAAGTTCCCTCAAATATTTAGCACGCTTGTGCAAAGTGGATGTCTACAAACTGACGCATGTTTTATTTTAATATCTGACCTTTTAGTACCAGTGTGTGTGTTATTGATTTAGAAAATTTGTTATTGTTTTGTATGAAAATGAAATTATTTTTGCATTTGTTAGCGAAATCAAAGATTTTACATTCCTTTCTTTACATTATTTGATTATTTTTAATATCCATAAGTATTATTTTGTCAATGTTGCATATTTTATGATGATTATATTTGTTTGTATGCCTATTATATTTTTGAATATTTGTAGCATGATTTGTATTGTTTTATTTTTTGTCCAATACATACCCTAGATTTCCGTTGCATTATAACAACTCAATACCCCGTAGTGTCGTCTTATGTCTTATAATGATATCTAGTTCCCTCGAGTCTTTCATTGAGTAGATGGTCCATTCGACCACATAGCCTATAGCGTAGTATCTTACCAATCATATTTAGTGAACATTATATTAGAATTACAAATGTAGGTACTTGCTTTAAATAAAATGACACAATAAAAAAACACAGAACACAAAAGATAAACGACAACAAGTACATTTGTAAACATTGTAAATATTCCCTATACACAATGAAAAGTGAATAAAAATCAATAAAAATATGTTCTCTCGTTTTCTCCGTATATCTGGTTTTGTTCTAATAAACATTGCAGTAGATGAATAATCGTAGAATGTCTAACACATTCGTCAATATTAGGAATATTCTCACTACACTACTGCTAATAGTTTACATTGCAGATGAATTTGAATAAATCGAATAGGTAGTATGTATTTTAAAAACGGCATATTGATCGCATTAGGGATGCCCCATGAACAGAATGAATTAACGCAGTAAAAATATATAATCTATCAGCAGATATTTTTTTTTCATCATTAGATCGTGGAAAACTTAAAATTTTACGTAATAAACTGTTACTTTCTGAATGTACCCTCATGAGTGGGGACCAGAAATGAAAACAAGTACACCGATAAACTTTTAAACGATCTAATGACGTCACTTTATTGATGTTTTAGTATCAATAACCACTAGTGTTTAATATAATAGTTCTAATTTGTATGCACTTATAAAACATTCATACTTAAATATTTGCATAGTTGCAAATCTCTGCCTATGTGATGTTGATAACAGTACAAATTATTAATACATTTTTCCTAATATACCTATGCTATGGGTGATTGTTGCAGAAAAAGTTACCTACGTAGTCGAACTTTGTTCCAAGTTTTGACCATTTCTTATAGACTGTACGGACCTTCAAATCTTCCGAGGTTATCTTGGTAGCCTCGCCTCACAAACTTTTTAAAAGAGGTGAGCCTCAATAAAACGTGACGCCTAACGAAGTCTGTTTTTTGAAATTAGACAATACTGAGCAGTGGGCAAAGGGTGTCTCATGTATCTCTTTATTAACCTCGATGTTACTTCATGTGTTTGTTTAGACGAAGTCCTATTTAATATACCTACGTAGGTTTTAGAGATGCCCTTAGAGAGAAGATTGATTAGTGTCACTACCAAACTATCAAAAAGATGTCGCGTTTACCTAAAATATAGGTAAGTATATGAGCGCTCTCAAGTTATTATAAATAAACATACTAATATTGAGTCACCAAAGTGGTCGCGCTAGACTAGCTAGGGAGGCGGACGGTATGTATGATCGAAAATATTATATATATTCCCAGATTTGTTGCCCCGAGTAAGATGGGTCTCTGTGATATTAATAAATCGAATCTTTAACGTATTCTTTGCTAAACATGCTCTACATATATGATACAATTGACAGATAACAGGATGGTGCACGTAATATGATTTTACGTGAAAGCACCATCTTATTATGTAAAGAACAAATTTAAAACTTGTCGCTGGTAAATTCGAAATCGAACCCAGTTCAAAAATTTCTTCAATAAGTAGAAATAAAATTATAATATTGGTATTAATAATTCGTAGGTAACTGAACTATATTTTGTGGTGTGATGGTCATATAAATACTTACAATACACGGGGTGGAAAGCTTTTGAGTTTTGAGCATCAGATTTGAAAATTGATCGTAATAGTTGCATTAAGTAGCGGGGCTCTTGGATAAATCTATTGTGATATGTATTAAAACTATTTGAAAAATAACATTATAAAGTAGTGGTTTAGTCTTTGATAGAATCTCTTAGCAAATATCAAACGATGCGTTTCACCAATATGCACTACAAGGTTACTTTCTGGCTACTAAAACAGACATTATTTTATTTTATGAAACACAAGCTGTTACAAGCACATTAGATTTCGGAAATAAACTATTATTTCAGTATTCGGTGCAAGCTTAACGACGAATATCCTTTACTATGCATTGATACTACTTTAAAAAAAAGAGCAAAAAGTATATTGTACAATATAATGGCCGAAAAGTTATAATGTAGCGCAAGTCTGATGTTTTATGTCCTGGCGACATGTAAATCGGATTCATTGAAACCCGAGTGGAATTTTAAAGAGTTTTTATTTCCGTACGTTAATATCCGCTAGTCATTTTTCAAAATATGATTCAAGCTTCCTAGGAAGTTCCATTCAACTGCCTACTATAATAGATTTCGTAATCGATAGATTTATCCGACGGCGTTACGAATTATAAATAGTTAGTGGTACGAGTAGACGATGCATATTTTTATATATACCTAGAAATGGTAGAAGGATCAAAGATTCTATTTTCGGATACTAATGATGGTATTTCAATAGCTGGTTATTAAATAAGAGTTTACGTGATCTATTCTCGTCGTAAACGTCTATAACTATATGCTTAATACTATTCAGATACGCTACTGAGATACTTATGATAAGATCACTTTTCAATGTATTAGGTACTACCTAAGTTTTTTTAATTCTAGTGTTCATGTAATAGTTGCACTTCGCTTGGGACTTGATACAAATTGTGTATTATAGTTGTTACAATGTAAATAAACTAAATTGGCATATAACTGAACTACTAACGTAGGCTTACGACATTTTAAAGACTCAATAAATTGTCCATAAACATCAGCTTATTATTAGTGGCTCCACAATTGTTTAGGTACAGTAAAAAGATCCCTTCTATTGCTCTACCTATAAGCTAACCTAGGCTACGTGTTTCTTACTTTAATATGTTAAACATTCTGTTGCAGCATGCTGTTATTGGTTCTAAATATAAAAATTTATTATACCTAATATAAGTCAAAATGAAATAAATAACGCTATACGTAATATGTATGTTATGTTTAACGGGGAACAAAAATATATTGAAAAGTACTAAAAATTAAACATAAAGTACGAAAGGACTTCGCACACTCGTTATTTGATAGCGTTTAAGAATATTTTAAAATTCCAATCAAATTGTCCTAATTGTTGGGATTTCATAATAAAGATTAAGGGAATTGATCTAGTCATTAAAATAGTGGAATAAAATTAAATAATATAAAATATCGAATAATAGTAAAGAAATTTAATGGAAACATAATTATTCATTGTTGGAAAGAGGTTTTCTCACAAAATTGTTATATTTAAATTTAGAAGTCCATTTTCAAAACCTTTTGTAGCAATATTTAAAAAGATATTATGCCTAAGTACTTCAAAAAGATTTTGTTTATTCAACAAATTCATTGTATATTTTTATGAAAATATTACGTGGCCAGATATAATGGAAACAATTTATCTTTTCAATAGGGTATTCTAATGACAGTACTTACAGCGTATTGTTTGATGATGTCCGATAAAAAAGTTATACCTACTCAGTAAACATTTCGGTTGTTTGACTTTGATCAATATGTTTACATTACACAATATTTATGGAGGGAGCCGCGAGAATAGTTTACGTAAATAGTATCACCGAGGTGACGTACAGAAATAAAAAGAGCTGTACATTTTAAAATAAGATAATAACGTAGCTTGATCTAGGTCGGTTTAGCGAGACGTTCTGTCCAAGAGCACACTTGAGAATTTATAGTTGCCGTGTTTAAATTATCTATACGTCGTAGTAAAATGGCAATAATAGCCGAGGTACTCAATAACAATAATATATTCAACATGACACTGCAATCGAATATTATTGGCCGTATTAAAAAAAATTTCGCTATTTGTAATTCGTAAAATAAAATAATAGCGCGCGAAACGAAATCTGTCATCGACAATCGACAACAGTCTATAGCTGCGTTACTGAGTGTTGACTTTGTTGATATTGCTGAGAATTTGTCCGACATCATGATGTTGCGATTTTACTGCGAGTAATTCATGTTTAATATAATAATAGATTATAGTTGTAAGAGTTCACATATAATTGAGGCATATAAGCTACCGATGGTTAAATTTATTTGCGTCCGGGTGAACACAATCAGCCAAGGGCTCGTACATAGTCGTAACCGATTATTATATGTATATGTGATTATTTACGTGCCCACCTCACTGTTGCACTGCATTGATGTATCACACGTGCAACATATTGCATTTAACGATTTTCGAATCAATATAACTTATTAGCCACTGTATATGTAAGACATGCTTCTTGTATTTATTTTATTCCTATTACAACGTAAAAAAATATGTTACGGGAACGCGAACGGCTATTAAAATTTACCACACCAGTGACAGTTTGTGAAACCAAAAAAAAATATTTCTACTATATACGTGTGAACTGTAAACTTTCGTACCTTTTAAATGAGATTTCATAATTATGTGATATCATTTTTAGGAATAGTGCACTAAATGCAAAGAATTAAGGTGAATGTTACCATTAACGCAGATAGTCTCAATCTTCTTGATTAATATAATAAAGCTGAAAGTGCCCTGTTTGTTATTCCGCTCGAACCTCTGTACTGCCAGTCGCATTTTAATAAGTATTTTTTGCACATTACAGCCAAATTACAATAACAGACACCTGTTAGCTAGCCTTGAATATTGAAATTTGTAAAGACGGAAGAAAAAGCGCCACCGAATGGCTTTATTTGCGTGCGCTGGCGTATATGGTAGTAAGACTCAATACACTTTAGCACAGAGGGGAGCGTAGCGACATACCTACACTTACACTATAACAGCATATTAAGACCCATTTGAATTATCTAACGCGAAAGTTTGTATACTGTCTTCGTCGGCTATCTCTAGCAATTACCTGTACTCGGTGACGTAACAATAGGGTAGTAGGGAGGGCAAAATGGCATGGGGCCCCAGCCTGAGGGGCCCCTCGGCCTGTGAGCTCAGCAGGACTCTGTTAGAAAAACGAAAGTTGTGATGTCAGCCCATTGCGACCCTATAATTAAAGTTACCAGAAATTCAACTAATTAAAATATCATTTGTTGGACATCTTTAGATTGATGGTGGGCCCTGTCTGACGAAATTTTCGCAGGCCCAGTAGTATTTAGTTATGCCATTGCCTATGCTGTTTACAGTTAAAACGAAAACTGTTAAACTTGATTACACTTGGTTAAAATAGTAGTGTTACATTTCTCTATATAGCAGTATCTACAGATAGATATCTATCTAAAGTACGCATCTACTATTGCCTACTAAATATATTAAAATTTTAACATTTTAAAATTTTGTAATGATTTTTAAAGCAACCATCGAAAATGTTCTTAAGACTCAGCAGTTTATAATGTAAAGTGATTGGTTTCACAGAAATGTAACTGGTGTAAAACAAATTCGATGTAAGATTAATGTTAATAGGGCGTAAGTGTAACATGGTTTAGTAATTAGTAGATATTTTGGACTGCGGTCCCATATTGCCAATACTGTAATCTATGACCGTTATTTTAATAAAGAACTTGTTGTCATCTCGATTATATCTTTTTTGTGTATTCCTTGATATTACTATTATTTATTGTCTTTAAAAAACAAATTTCATTCTTTTTCAAGGGTGATAGAAATAAAAGGAAACCTAAGTAGTGGGGTATTTCAGAGACCCCGAGGCATCAATATGGTTGATGATGTTCTTAATCATTCTAATTCCGCAATAGAACGATAAATGAGTTAACTATTACAATGAATTTCAACAATTTCTGAAGCGCGAAAATTTTCTCGGCTTGGAATTAAGTCAACATGTTTTATTTTTGTTTTGTGTGGGAATCGTCTCTACAACACCCAGCTGAGCGTTTAGGGCCACGAACCAATTGACCATCAGCATCAGATGTCAAATCAAAAAGTCGTAGTCACGTGTTCTGATCAGTAAAGAAATGTATGTACATTAAAAGGGTATTTACTATGACATTAATTTTTAATTTGTCGTAGTTTACGCTACGGCGATAGAACCACTAGGAAAATGAGGCTCGTGGAATATTGTTAAAAGTGAGTGTTAATTAATCATTGTAACTCCTTTATTACAAACAATACTTTGGTTTACATCTTTACATACATAATTTACATCTTTAGTTCTAACATCGGTAGTAGGTACTACACAATAGCCAGTGCTTCGCTTATATATATAAATCTATTCATAACATGTTTATAAATAGCGAAGTATATAATATTACTTAATCGATATATTGTGCATATGACAATAACTAATTTATAATTCACAATTAAAATGTATATTAATTGCGTGTAATTAGTACCTACATTTGCATGTGAATATAATGAATTAATTATACTTTATACATATATGCCCTTAACTTAGAATGTTACCCGACTTAGCGGCCGCCTGTGCCCCGCACGCTCTGCGTGGCAGGCACTAGTCCACGAGCAAGCAACAAATATTCATGACCAAGTTTCTCTCAGACAATAACTCATAGAATGCCCAGAGTTGTATCACGAAGCCTCATGAACTTTGTTTAATTTTCAATCGGGAGAAATGACGAAATATTTATATAATTGCTTAGAAGGCTACCGCTGCTCATGCCACCCATGGATCGGCAGATGGAATATACGAGGTTTCAAGATACAAGTGTCTGAAGCATTTTGAAGAAATTTGTACCTCGTTCGTAGATTACTCTCTCTTATCTCTTTTATTTGTACAGCGGGCATTAAATTTATTTAAAATGACTGAATTTCTTTATAATTTGTAACACATTCTCTTTTATTAATCATTAACGCAATTAATGAATTTGGACGAAGTGCAATGTTCAATCATCCCAATATACCGTAACAAAACATATTAAAGATCCGCTGGAAATATTTAGGACGATTGAAAAATATAACTTAAACTCTATGATCCACTTAATATTAATTTTACCTGAAATTAGTCTGCACGTTATTTGACACAATTTGATAAATATAACTGTATAGGTTATAATTTACATACAACTAGAAATGAACGGTCCTAACCGTTTAATGCAGCATGATTAATCTACGAACACGCCTTTTAAAGCGCGAATGAAAAGGCCCGAGAGATTTTATTGTCTATGAAATAATAGCATCATATGCATGAGGTTATCTCTTCAACGTACGAGGATGGAAATATGCCGAAACACCCGTTCAGGTCGCCAGTCCACCACACGTCGTCTTGTTTCTCATAGATGTTTATCACGTCACCTGTCGACGTAAAAATATCATAAATTATACTCCATCCTACAATCGCTACAACATAGAACTGTAGTTAAAGAATCTCTAGGGTATTTAGAGTAACAAAAACAGTAAGAACAAGTAAATACTTAAATATTTGTAGCCACACAATAAGAACGCAAAAACAAAATATGTACAAAACACGTTAACAACTTAGCAAGCCAGCAAACATAACATATGACAATTCGCATCATGAACAGACAGGTTTATTATGATCAAATTCAATTCTGAAGTAAAATCATCATCCAATGTATTCACTTAATATGAACTTGAATTGTTTCAACTAAAGTGAAACTTCAGCATACAAGGTAACGGCCACGTTGACGTGGTATACGGTACTTCAGAGATAAATGATTGTTCAGTGGAAAAAGATATTTGCAAATGTTTTTCTCGACTGAAAAAAATAATCGCATCGCAATCAGCGCAACAAAGCGTTTATTTAAACGTAACAGTGTTTAGTAACCGATGAGACAATCTCCGTAAACTGATTCGGAACACAAGGTCTTTCCTGATACGATCATAAAAGATATCTAATAGGTATTGTTGCGGGGTAATTGTATACTAATGTGGTCTGTATTTGTTAATTACAAACGTACGTACTACAAATCTTGGATTTTTGAACCTTCTTACTTTACACACCAACAGTTGATGAATTAAACCTTTTTTTCCCAAAGGGGCAGCGGTGCAGTATATGTGAATTATGTGGAGAATATATGTGGATGATTAAAAAAAAAGTGAGAAAATAGCGCAAACAAATTTACGAAGAAATAAAACGAAGTAACATTTACCTGGTGACAGAGTGAGTTCATCGTTCAGTCTCGCCTCGTAAGCGTACAAAGCACGACATTTTCCTATTATCTTTTGTGCTTGCTCATCTGTTGTACTGTTTTTGCCTATGTCGGTTAGATCAGTAGAGCTGCCGCTTTGAGATGAAAACTCATCTAAAAAGTATAAAAAATTTGACAATTTTCAATTTTACGTCAAGCAGGTAAACTTAACTTCAACTTAAATTAAAGTTTAAGTCGGAAAATTGTTATCGCTTAGATAAAGGTAGCACTGGTCACGTTGCAATAAAGGTCGAGCGGCCTGATAAAATATTATTAGACACTGATAAGAAGTTCATAACAAAAAGTGATAAAATGTCTATTCAGGCGGTGGAATGGTTTATTTTTAATCCTTACCGAAATCACTATCTTGTTGATTAGAGAGACCATCACCTGCCCCTCGTTCACTCCAGTCCAAAGGGCTTTCGGGCGGTGGGGGAGCCTCTGGAGTATCAGGCTTCAAAGTGGGCGTGGGCAAATCGGAGCACACCGGTGTTGTCGGCACGCTCCTGTTGTCGGAGTGCTTTCTAAATGACAGATGTTCTATCCGTAGCTTGCTAGACGCCCTGCTCATTATTGAATCTCGCCTTTCTCGTTCTTCCCCGCCGTTTACACTCTTCGTTAGAGCCGTATAATTAGGCAGCAAGTTCTTGTTCACCTCATTCTGGTAATCAGTTTGCAGCCATGGCGGGACCTTAAGAAATCGACAGACAATCGTACACATTTTACGTACAAAATACTAATAGCACTTCAAAATATAAACTTGAGCAATGTAAGCACAAGGCTATGACTGAAGATAAAAAAAAACAAATTATCTTTCATGAATTTAGCCACTTTGTGTCTGTATATTCTAAAAAAAGTTTAAGTAGAGTACTGACTTCGCTAACATCCGCTTCAACTAATGTGCGATAAGCGTAGATGCGGAAAGTAGATGGGTGGGTGAAAAATAATAACAATACACTTCATTGTACACCGTACAGAAAAAAGGCAACTGGACAATACAATTTATACAATTTGGCCTTATCGCTAACAAGCGATTTCTTCAAAACAATCAGACATGTTGGCGTTAGAGAAAACGGGACTGAATTTTATTGAAATTGCATGGTTTAACTTACTTTTAGTATACTCTGTTGTAAGCCTTGTTTGTCTCGGATGATTTGTATGTGTGTGGCGAGGGGATGTTGCACCGGTGGTCTGCTGTCTAGTTCATTCAAACTACTTGTTATTTTATATCGTACAGCTTCCAAGTATGTGAGCATCGACCTCATCTAAAAGAAAACAGCTTATATTGCACTCCTGTGATCGATTATGTAATAAAAGAAACACCGTGAAAAGCTGTCATACTTACGTGGTACAGTTTATCAGCGACGTTCTGTTGGGAATCTTCACCTCCAAATGTAGGTGTTTGTTTGATTGCCATTGAGAGTTTTTCTAAACCCTGCATTGACTTTCTCTCTCGTTCTATGTCTTGTTTTACCAACTGGAGAATTTTTAGTAAAGCCTACAACCAAAAACAACACAACATGTCACAAGTAGAAAAAGGACATTGCTTGTGGAATTCCACTAAATCAGTGTTTGGCAACTGTTTTTGTCGCTGTTTATATATATTTAGATAGATGAAACATTCCTTTTGATTATAGAAATTAATATCAACGTGACTGAAAACTTCTTTTGGGTGTAGAAGGAGACAATTATTCGCAACCCAACAAAGATAGAACGCACCTCCCGAGTGGCAGTCGCGCTTACTACCAACCATCAAAGTAGCCCAAACAAACATAATATTTGTATTTAATTCGTTATGAAACGTGCATGGTTCTTACTTGCTTACGACGTTCCTTGTTCATGGCCAGCGTGGTGTGCTCGCAGTAGAAGTCGGGCAGCAGCTGTTCGCTGGCGCCCGCGGGCGCGGAGCGCACGCCGCGCACCACGCGCATGTCGACGTTAGCGTTCGCATTGGTTATTGGACCCACCAGCACGTTCGTCGCCTGCACATTAAAAACAACTTGCTCATTACACCTAAACTATTTATTAAGTTCTATCAGAATTAATATTGATCATTCGTAGACGTTATTGATGTATATGGTTTTCTTATAAATACAGAAAACACTGGAACAGTCCTCGCCTGATAGTAAACAAGAAGTTGCTGATTACAATTAAAAGGCACGAACCAACTGCTTTGCAATGGTTTAGAAAAATACAATACCTAAAACGATAAATTTCTACATTTAAAATCTACTTCATATTTAGTCTGTAAGGATAGAGAAGGGAAGAGGAAGATATGCATTTGGCACTCGATGCTCTCTGTATACCCCGTGAGAGCCTGGCGCGTATGTATGCAATTGTACATAATAAAAACTTCAAGGAATAAAAAATATATATACCTCCGCTAGTTGTGAGGGAATGGCGGCGGTATACTTTAAATAACAGTCTGCGGAAGTTCTTAGCTGTCCAAGTCTCATTTCTTCAATTGATTCCAGCATCCCTGCTCCTTTCACAACGCTTGACTCCCATTCCAATCTAAATATAAAAAATAAAGGACATTTTAAATTATGAACAATAATTATTATAAATGTATGGTAAGAACGCAGATCGCATTGTATTATTGATATGCTTAAATGGAATATTCGTAATAAACATTATCAAAATGTTTACCTAGCGCGTTCCGCTTGAACACAAACATTGTAGTATTCGACTTCAGTCTTTTTAACCGCATCCTCAGTCTTCCGCTTCTTCACTTGCAGTTTGGCGGCGTCCCGCTCGCTCGCGGAGTTGGTGATCCTCTCGGCCCGCGCCGCGCTCAGTATGGAGTGAGGAATGTGGCCTACGCTCGAGCTGCGTGATATACGGCTGTAAAAAACAACTAGGAGCTAATGACAAGCCTCTATTCCCCCCAATTGGCGACGAACGCAAAGCGGGAATCCTTTCGCACGGCTATTATAAATCGCATTGCAAGCGTAAACTAAGAAGGACCCTTCATAAAACTAATCGATGTATTAAGTATTACTATAATGATGCAATCGTCGTGAGTATCGCAAGTCGCAGACCTAATTTCCAACGAAGCGTCTTGCAGTTTTTCATTTTCCCTCGCGGCCGCGTGCGAATGTCTTTTCGACTTCGCCTCGGCCGTCCTCCAGTCGGTAAGCGTCCGCGTTGTTTTATCTACATTGCCCTCGATCTGAAAATATCGTACTTTTAGTATAGTTATAACACATTTTAATGTTGTACAGACATTTGACTGTTGGAATTTTTCTTTTATCATATGCAATTTACCTTTTTTCTTAACCGCAATTGGTTGTCGATGACAAGCTTCATTGGTTTCACTAGTTCTTCTGACAAAGCATTGGAATAATTCCTGAAATATGTGTAAATTTAGTTAGACCTTTTATTACATAATCGTACGTCAAAAAATTATTCCATAACGCATACCTATGGATTTCTGATCGTTTCTCCATCTCTAAAGCGACGTGCTTCCATGCTTCCGTGCACGACCCGATGCTCTCTTTGCACGCTTTGCCTAGTTTTGTGCCTAGTTTCGCTAAGCATTTTGAATAGTAGATTTCGGCTTCAACTCTGAAAGTAAAACACACGGTATTAGGAAAACCTCAAGACGACAATGTGCACAACTCTTCTTATCCCTAATTGAATAATTAGTGAACAGTATAAATCGAACCACTGCTAAGTGTTCACAGATACCACGTTAAGTAAAGCATATAACAGGAAATAAACACGTAATAATCACAACGTCTCTTACGTACAGAAGACAAGCATTATGGAAATATTGCGGAAATGAGCATTCATGAGATCTATCAACAAAACATGATATTACTAATGTAATCTTTAGTGTTAGACGGAGAAACGAGACATGTTCTTGTAATTCAACGCTTCAGAATATTATTCGTTAATAAAATAACATTGTGTTACATAAATGAGTGTTATGTAAAATGGTTGTCAGTAGCAAACTCTTCTCTGATATTTAAAAGAAAATACGCTCAAATATTGAGTTGAGGTCAATTTTAAGTGAACCAGCGTTGCCAGACATGTCGATTTTGGGGCGACTTCCCAATTTTAAAACAAAATTAAATGCCCCGCTTTCGGGAATAAGTCAACCGTGCGTGCAGCGTGCTGAGGAAACCTAATTATCACAATTATATTAAAATACATTTCTATGGCTATTTTTGCTATCTATTGTCACGTAAACGTAATTTAAAACTCAAATAAAAAGGTAAATATTTAAAAAATTCTGATTATATACGAAAGTATGTAGGTAGTAGGTATAGTAGTAAATAGTATATTATGATGATGATTATATATACGTTTTTTAGATATGTCCCGCTTTTGGCGGAAGAATCCCTCTTTTTGCTATCAAAAAGGTTTAAAAACCGACTTGGCAAAAAAAATCTAGCTACGCTGAAGTGAACACTAAAATGTTTTTCGATGCATCCAGTCGTATATCAAATGCAGCGTAAAGGCGACGGTCATCTAAGTCCACCATTAGAATGTACGTAAACATCGACATAGCGCAGTGTCGTGTAACCGCGGGAAGCAGTAAAAACGAATGCAAGTATTTATATATCTACTTGGCCCACTTAGCATTCTACCGAAACGCTCTATTTCTGATTTTGTGGCCATTGCCGCAACCTTAGCTCGGAGTCTACAGTTTTCAACACTCAAATCTTTCAGCACGTGTTACGGATAATGGCGAAGAGTTTTGAAACTGAAGAAACAAACTCGGGAATCGTTATGGAATATTTCTACGCTTTCTTAAACATAAATGTAACATCACGCCTGTAATCCCCGAAGATGTAGGCAGAAGAATCTAGTACCTACATACAGTGCCACGTTTTACCAGTTACATTTACGTCCCATTTTATGGAATAGATGGTGAACCTATTGCCATACACCGTGTACATTTCCAGACTCGGACCGACTACTAGAAAATCTAAATTAAAAAAATCTGAGTACCCGACCTGGGAGTCGAACCCAAGACCTTCTGATCGGCAGTCGTCCTTGCAACCAACACGACCAACGAGGCAGTCGAATATAAAGTATAATGCTAGAAAAAAGTTAATATTCTGTCTTCAAAAAAGTTCACTAGATTTTTTTTTCATTCTGTTTTCTACACTATTTTCTTACATTTAAGAATATAATGTTTCTTATTACAGCTCCTGATTGGAATGATAGATACCCGTTTTAAAGATATTAATTTCAATTGACCTTTAATCATAATATGGATAAAGAGAAACGACCGAGAGTGGGAGAGGAGACTTGCTCAGGGCGAACGAGAGGCATTCGTGTGGACATCCTACATACTTTCACTGAATAACCACCCAGGATGTTTTAATATCTAAAAATTATTCATAAACCGATACCACCCTGCATCCATAAAAAAACTCATAACACCATTGTTATTTTCATACGGACGCCTCCCACAATTTCTGATCATCAACAAGCGATGACTGCTAAAAAATGCCCCCCAAGCAATAAATCGAATTATTGCAAAACGATCAAGAAATAATAAATACAATAATAAATAACAAGGCACTTAAAACCCCACTTTCTACAATTCAGATATGTACATATATTTGCAGCGTTGCAAGCAGCTGCACAAGCGGCCTGCAGTGATGTTGTGGAACTATCAGATCCTACAACAATAAGGTATTGTTTATCGTTTCGACTGGAAAGCGACTGTTACTGAGCGTCGATAAGATTGCTTATCTGTGGCGCGGACGACTGCGTTCGCCGTCGCGGCGCGTTAACTGTCTCACACGCTTTACGGTCACAGTCCCAACGCGGTAAACGTAAATCACCTTATCTGTATTCATTTATAAAATATATTATTAATCATCTTAGCACCTTTTATATTTTTACTAATAATTTATCACACTAAACAATTGCATGTCTTACACCGCTCTCGCTGTTTGATAACATTTTGGTAATACGAGACACAGATCGATTCAATAAATTAATAAACTAAATGAATGTGAACAAATGATTACCTAGAATAATAATTACTTTATAAGCAACACAATTTAACATTATTTACCTTTCTTGCAAAATGGCTGCCAGTTCCTTGCTAAAATCGCTTCCTTGTTTCACATAGCGACGCAGCTCGTCGAATCCGTTTTGCGCCTGAAGCATATTGAAGAAAAATACGATTAAAATATTTTTTTTTACTAGTCACTTAGTTTATTAGTTAAAATATGAAATTGTTAATAATAAACCTATGTATTTTTTACACTTATACACTGTTAGCAAATAATCTTGACCATAATTTTTCAATTACATCAGTTTCATGTATCGAAAGAGGTGTAATTATTTTTAACTGTGCACACATGGTCAATAGCAGTGAACTAAATGAAGTATACACACAGTCGCATACTAAAACGTATGTGTCACACGTACTTAGTACCTTGCGAAACGTCAAAAAATTGTATTAATATATTTTACGCAAACATGGACATTCGGTTAAAACTAAACATGATGTTTTGCGTTAATTCTTGTATACAAGATGATTTCACAAACGCTAGAAAACGAAAACGTAGCTCAGTAATCAGACGCGGAAGTGTGCGTGCAACGGCGAAGCGTGTCCTTGATCTTCTGGCATTGTTAATTGGCGTGAATACGATTTTACATAACAGTGAAACACACCGAATACACGTAATGTTCTGGTTATGGCAGCATTGATAAGTGGGTATGGTCAGCGGTGTTGTAATTAGGCGCCTAACAACAGAACACAGCCGTGCGTAAAGTCTCGTCCATACAACGCGTGACACGGTGGCTGGTTCTAATGGTAGTAGGTCACTGGCCCCGGCCGCTTGAGTTCACTCGGTTAAAAATCATTACGAATATAGATATCATAAATGCCAACATACACGCTTGATACTTGATATCCAGGGTTTTATAAATATACCACTGTAATGTAAAAAAGCGTAATCGATTTATTAATAATGTACATACATACATATCCTCACGTCAGGTCCCTTGCGGGGTAGGCAGAGAGCACAGAGTGCCAAATATCTCTATTCTTGCACATATGTCGTGGCTCTTCCACATTCATCATTAATAATATAAATATATCAAACGTAACTATAGAGAAATTAGTAGGAAATTTATTTCAAATATAAATTGTATAACACAGAGAATTTAACGCTTATAACATATTTTTGCCACGTTGGTCTTAGCGTTATTAAGGAGTGCAGTAGAAAAACGCATAAAGTGATGTCAAGAACTTTTTATGTGGTTTTAATAATTTATAACATCGTTAACACATTTCAAGAGTTATACTAATTTTGTAGGAAGCAGTCTTTATTTTCCTCACTCTTTAGTTTCCATTATAATCAATTATTTTACTGTACCATTGTTGTATACGAATTTCCTCTTAGAATGAGAAGGGGTAAAAGCATGTCTATATGACATGAAGGTGAAAGACCGAATCATCGCGCGTCAGTTTTACTAAAATATGAAGGGTTGAAAAACTCTATTTACCTTCTGGGCACTGGTGAACAGTTTAATTACCTAATCGTTTTCCAAGTAGGTAGGTACCTACACTTATCAGCAAATCGTCTCATAAATAGCTACTTGATTGGTTGTCCACTTAACATTCGTAAAGTGCTTTTAATTTTTCACGTTCTAGAAAGATCTATTAGTAGTACCTACGGCCGGCACTTTCTATTGCAGTGTACCAGCTGTGCTTCCGTTATATCGAGTGCAATAAAGTAAAGAAAATGAGAAGAGTTCCTGGTTATTATTACCTTCAAAAAGAATCTTTCAATACTCTACCATCCAGTCACATAATAGCAAAAAGAGACAGTTTCTCTTAAAAAACGAATGGGATTTATGGTTTTTTTGTCAAAAAAATTGGTAAAACAAAGGAAGAAATTGATGGAATTCTATTTAAAAAATGTAAATGATGTATTTGTATTATAGTGATAAACGTTTGTTAGTTTGTCGAAGTGTTGTGTATTCATAGATATTGTTAATATAAAATAGCGTTCAATGTGAACACGGTCTTACGATTAGCAACATCTGTCGCAAGAAGCCGGACTAAGTATAGACAATTCGAGACTGGTAATTAACGAGAAGTGTTTAATGCCACGTTATTTCGTCATTTTCATAAAATGATTTCGAATGAATTGAGCGAAGCGTGTCATTTAATTATCTTACTTTCTAACGAAGTAGCAGTTTCGATAATTGTTTTAGTTGCTAATATTGTACATGCTAATTTGTATAAATATCAGGCAAAATTTTATTTGTAAATCATCACGAAACTACTTTTCTGTGCGGCACAGTACGAGTAGTAAAGCCATCATTTGTCATTAACATTTCCTTTATCATCATTAACATAACATTATTAATTACAGATAATTTTTACAAAGTCTCTTCTAGAAATTAACAGTCTTTTCAGATATTGCTTCTACAAAAAAAATTAACATATGTAAGTTTAGAATTGGAACAATTTAATATAATTACAAATTCACAAGGTTTCATAACAATATAGATGTTCAAAACAGTGTTCTATTAATAGTATTATGCATATATAATATACATAGTATTATGTTAAATAGTAGGTATTGAAAATTATGGTTCTGTTACCGCACTCCTGTTACGCATCTTAGGCGTGACACCAAAACTAAACATCTACGATATGGCCTGTTTTCAAACATTCTTTTACGAGCGAAACTTTCAATTATTTTCCTCATTACGCGTGGCCACATATTTTCAACATCGTTACAGTTACTCCATCGCCTTGATACTGGTAACCTTGCTCATGTATTCGTTCGTTAATCGACTGAACATAAAAGCGGCACCGAAACGTGTGGTTACGTGGTTGGGTCCACTCGCGGCGATTTCGTACCGAAATTGCTGATAATTGATCCACACTTAATCGAACGGCAATAAAAATGTCCAACTAACAATAACAAACTGACAAGCCAACACTTGTCAGTCAAATATTGAAGTAAATTTAAATATTTAAGAAACATTCTAGTATGCATAGTCGCATAGCGCAACAATTTGCACAACGCTCATACTATGTATAATGAAATTAAAATGTTAATATACATACATAGGTATACATACTTTTCTTGTCAGATTTTTAAATTATAGTAATTTTCAGGACATTTCAATGGTGAAACGTAACGATGCATATTACAAATAATAATTACATTAACTAATGGCGTTTATCCAAGCTTTGCGATCCCCAACCCGCATGCCTAGTAAGTTGATTATGGGCAAAAACCCCGAAAGGGAAGCCTGCGCCCACCAGTGGACTTGAACAGACAAATGATGATGATGAATTACAACAAGATGGTAGTGTCTAATACGTTATTTCTTTTCAAATTCCACTGTCCGTTTTCACCGTCATACTAATGGTATGTAGAGATTCTATACGTTGCTGTTTATAAACAAGAAACAGATACAGTATTGAAGACAAGAGAGAATAAATGTAGATCCAGTTGTTAGTGGGCAGCGACTACTTATTAATGAATAATTAACGTAATTTAATCAACTTGCTAGTCATCTTCGCGTGCGGCTAATAGCCGCTGATCGCGTTTGTTACCGATCGCCTATTTAAACAACTCTGTTGATTTCTCATGTCGATCTGTTAGGATTTCTAGGATTACGATTTCCAATCATCTTTCACGCGATCATAGTTTATTATTCGTTTCGAGCAACTTCGTTAACGGTTGTTTGTAACATACATGTACCTACATCTACTTTGTAGCATACATATACATATATATATAGATACATTCGTTGCATTTAATTTCATCGATGAGTACTAATTCAAAACTCCACGACCAGCCTTAATCTTAGATACATGTTAAATATCGATCGATTTACTAATTTTGATGATGCATAATAATAATAGAAAAATTTCGTTTAAAATACACTCGATAATCATAACTGCTAAGTTCAGAAATGAAATAATTTAATCGAATTAGTAACATAAGCTGGGATAAATCGAAATAATAATAAAAACGTATGATAGTAATCAACACTGTACATACGGTACACATTCACACGCATCGCTAGCAAATCTTTATCTGCAGGTCACGCGCGCAACGGTATCCATCAATGGATTAAACGATATCGATACATTACACCAACTAACTACCCGCGCGCACAATAACTTTCTTTAAAATACGACTTTCACTGCAACCAAAAAATATCTCAAAATGTTACAGTATAAGGTCGATAATACGTTAAGTGTGATTGACATTTGCGACGGTTTTAAAAATGTCGTGCGCATGAGTCGAATGGCGACGAACGCACGCGTTTCCGTCCGGCCGAGGAAGCGTGCGCTTTGCCATTACAAAATGAAAATGAACCGCGCCGTTACGATAACACTAATTTAATTTTAACAACAATAAATAAAAGCTTTCGTATTTGTAAGCAATGGTGATGCAGGAGATGTAGACTTGTAACGAAACAACCATACATATAATAACAAATTCAAGAATCAAATAAAATCCTAAGCGATCGATCAATCTTCATTAAATGTTATCTACATAACTTTAAAGATATTTCTCCGTTAAAAAACAATGGTCCATTCGCGTTGGAAGAATAACATATCACACGTGCAGTTATATGGGTTTAGAAATCACGCAAGGAGATATAAAATTGCGTATAAGCCTTATCAATGTTTTTTCGTGCTTATCGCTAAGTCTACATCAACCAACGTACAATGTTGCTTCCGAGCTAATACATAGTAGTAAATCATGTTTTTAATACATTTAGCTACAAGATTCTGTGGTTGCAACGATTTCTCCAATCTCACATCTCTGTATTCTCCGAACAATCATTCATTCCTTTTATCGTAATCTATATGCAAATATATTAAAACAAAAAACCATACCTCAAAAATAAGCAAGTGTCATTTGATGTGAAGGGAAGCGAATTATTATTAACATTGTAGCTTTCTTAATTGGCTAAACTCAATGTCAACAACGGGCCTACACTAAAACAATTATTGGCAAAGCGGATTGGTACATAAAAGTCTTATGACTGTATTTATCTCTTGTATTTAATATCGCGGCTAACTCCGTATTGTTCGCTCATTACTGTTACGTAACAGACCCAGTTGCATTTATATCCACTTACTGGCGATTGCTATATTATGAATAATAATTGGTTTAAGAGTGTATAATATACACTTTGGCGACTCGGTTACGCATAAGAGAGTTTTATTTCCCGGCCAGGTAAATTTTTATTTACGATTTTAGGTTAGGTAACTTTTGGATCTGAGTGTGCCTGGGAGAAAGAGTGAGGGATAGGGGGCGGAGGTTGCGAAAAATCCTTGTAATGTTAACATTATCACTATAACCTTTTTTGTATCAAGTTTCATGTTTCAAGATTGATTGTTTTCGTCTCTACATGAGAATGAATTTTGATGCTATAGTAAGCAAAAATGTTCGACCGTAGCAAAAATGTTGTATTGTGACTACATTACTTAAGAGCGAGGGCCGCCATATTATTGAAGAGATGCTGAAATTGTTTTGTAATCGGCGTTTATGACGGGGCAGCGGTGGCCCAATGAGAACATATTTTTATTGCGCCAACCGAAATAATAATACTTACTGAACTTTGAAAGAAGGTTGAGCAAGTGCTCTCGGACAATGTGTTACTCGGTTCAAACATTGCTCATTTACAACGCGCTAATTTTATCTACAAATAACCTGACTCACATTTTATAAAGTGCGACAAAACTTTTATAGATTCTACATAAATTGATCACGTACTTATACGATTGCTTAAAATACTAAATTTAAAATATGACATTTTTTACACTTAGTCTATCAACGTTGACTGCCTCGTTGGTCGTATTGGTTGCAAGTGCGACTGACGATCGGGAGGTCCTGGGTTCGATTCCCGGGTCGAACACTACAAAAAATTTCTAATT
>DWTO01000435.1:0-21399 GCA_018244755.1 Jemadia pseudognetus | reverse complement strand
TTTTGTAGGCTTATGACTCCCCCATCAGCAAGTATCTGGCCTATTTGATCAAGATAGGTGAGTCTTGGCATACCTCGGCAACTGCGTCCATTAACATTAAAATATAAATCTAGAACTTGGTAATCCATACTGAATACCAGAAAGGCTTTTATAGTTTATGAACTCTAAAAGCTTGCTACGAAGAGTTCACTACTACGTAAAATCACAGATATTAAAGCACAAGGGTTAAAGCAACTAGGAAGGCCGCGACTCTACATGCATTTATTTAAGAGTATAGAGATTGTACAACATAACATAGTGCCTCTATATTTCTCTTAAGGGTTAGCCAGAGATGTTTAGAAGAGGTTTGTGTACAGCGGTTTGTACATACACCGATTTTTATACCATTATGTAACATGACCGGTATATATAACGTAAATTATTGTGGAAACTTTCATATTGTTAAATGAAGTTTTTATCTTCGATTATATGCTCTTACGTATGAAACAAGAGATTCCTTCGAGATTTATTTATTATATACGCTATTTACATGAGACTCTCGAAAGACACAAGTACTCGGCCCATTTTAGGTTAATGAACTCGGACAAAACAGCCATCTTTGAAGAGGTCTTACAAAATAAAATTCTTCTAGAACAAAGATATTTTGATTTCATTGAATTACTTTATGTGACGTTAAAAACAGATTTACGAAAATACCGTGTTAGTGATTATATAAGTGTATTGATATTTGAATATGTAGAGACATCGGTATACAGAATTAATTCTCATTAAATACGAGAACATGTACACACGTGGAATGTAGGTAATGGTATTCAATAAATCGAAGTTTTTTAAGCGATCGCAAATATCAATAGTCGATGACATGTCGCGCGGCTGGCGTGCGAAACGTCGGCATTTTTGAATTCGATATATCTCACACAAAATTATTTAACAAAAATAGACTTTATTACAATGCACTAGAGCGTTGTTTTGTAAGCGTTACAGCAAACTTGTTACTGTACCACCATTGAAAGCTTTAAGAACGGATAATCGACGCCTAGCCTTGTGCGATATCGATTTTAGCAGGGGCTGCTGTATTTTAAGAGCATCGAGTGAAATTTCCCCGTCGCTTTCTCGCTTTCATATAATACGCCTGTGTTAGTGAGGGATAGTTGTATATTGTGGGTGTCGCGTGGTTGGTTTCACACGGCGTTTCTATGACAACGGGGCTTTCGACGAGGGTGAAGATTTCCGATATAGTAGGATCGTGGTTATCAGTATTCGATATTATTCTGGGTCATGCCTAAATATGAGTTATATAAATTATTCTTGAACACGTCAATTTTAATGATTTGTAATGATAATGATTTTCTTTCTTAAATTATACGTAAACAAATGAAAAGTGTAAATTTAAAATATGTTTCTATAGATTATTTTAAGCATGCACTTTACAGTTCCAGAAAAGTTATTATTTTACTGAAACTAAATGAATGAGCACACTATAGTGCGTGAGTTAGTTATCATTTTCCTTTGTGATATGCACTAAAAAGCACGTTGTACTTTATTTAAACTGCGTTACACAAAATTTCATATCGAAATACTAAAAAATATAGGTATTAAAAGGTCTATTCATAATTTGATTAAAATAATGAACAGACGTAAATATTTTTTATGTATTATCATAACTGTTTTTTTATTATTATATAATCATACCAGGTCCCCTACGGGGTAGGCAGAGACCACCGTGTTCCAAATATATGTATACATATGTAAATGAATAGATATGTAAACATTTTATATATTATACGTATTTAAGTATTTTATTATTCTGATTACGTAACATTCTAATTTACGGGTGGAGGACACTTACGGACACTGAAAAATTTGAGATATCTCTGAATATCCGAACTATATGACGTTCTATATTCAAATTCAGTTGGAACCACACCGCGTGGGTCTCCAAATGCCTACTCCCTCCCACAAGCCACAAGCAAGTACACATACTACGACATCCATATGACCGATGTACCTACTAATACTACCTATATTTGTTGAACATATGTATAAAAGTATATTATTGTACTATGAATATAATCTTGTTATTTTTTCGAGTATGTTTTTTTAAGAAATACCACTTTATGAAATTGGAGTAACTCCGCAATTTACCTGCTACGTTTCTTTAATATAATTAAAGGGAGTGAAATATATTATGTATAAGGCCTAATTAAAACTGTATCCTGATAAATTTTGGAGCTCTTCCGAGAACGCCCCTCTAATTCTATTTATAAAAATCGCTATAACATATAATTTAATTCCTTTGTGAATTCAAAACTACTTATAATGTTGACATTAATTCGTCCGTACCGTTTTTTTGATTAACCACAAAAATTTCTTTCATACCTATTTTACCCTTAGGCGTTCGTCAGTGAAGGTAGTTCGGTACCAACGAATAATTCTCTCGCAAGTAACATTTGTAGGAGAGACGTTTGTTAATACCATTTCATTCCAGTAAAATAGATTATTTATCTTTTGAAGATATATATAAGATATTACGCCCAATTCTAGCTTGTAGTAATGATACCTTGTTCTTTCGTTATCTGATATCATTAGTACGAAATATCAAAACAATGTAATTAATTAGATATTTGATAATACGTTTGGGTTACAGTTACTCGTACCATTAGATTTGTGACAACGTAACATCACGGTTGTAATCGTGAAAGACGTAGGTAGAATGTGGTATATACCCACGGTTCACCAGTTACGTTTAGGTTCCACTATGGAATAGATGGTGAGCCCATTGCCATACACCGGGCACATATCCAGACTTCAAGCCACTACTTACCGTAATATAAATTTTAACTTACCATGATAGAAGCAAAACATATCAATTCAATTCACACTCTGTTCTGCGACCCTAAGCTACGCCGAGCCTTTACTACGCTAATCTGACAATTCGTAAATCACAGATGTGTACATTTCTCATGTTATTGTGTTCTTATGTGTAAATGCTTGTAATTATAACTTTATTATATACACAGAAAAAAAATCAGAACATATCATATAAATATAAATTTCTTTTGGACGGAAATTTTACACCCGCTCTTCGGCTCAAGAGCTAGGTGTCAGTAACGACTGGACGAACTGGCCAGTAATATTTTATTTTCTTTTCTTTAGTTTATTTCGTTAGAACTAAAAAGTTCAATATATCTGGTTAACTACTTACATCATCTTATTCTTAATTTAATATTGAATAGAATCCGGGCTCTTACATTTAATAAGTCGAAAGCGGCAATAAATGAAATTGTAACAGATTTTATTGTTAGGTACGGTTGCTAGGTTCGCTGAAATTTTGTTCTCAATTACTATTACGTGCAATAAACTTTCTAGCTATTCTTATGTTCATAATGGATCCCTACAATGTTCCGCAGAAATCAACACTTATTAGCCTCTTCCATTAATCTACACTGATCGTACTTAGCAGTAAATCTTACCGTTAGAACGCTGTTTAATATAATTGTTGTGTACATTGTTATTTTGTCATCACGCCAGGTATCTTACAGGGTTGGCATTAAGCATTGATCGCCGAACTGACGTGATTCTACTGAATACGCTAAACTGTACGCTTCTAAAGCGCTATATACAGACATACCGGTTTCGTCACTTCTGTTTCCCCTATCTGCCAGAATCTGATTACTGTGTATTGTGTATAGAACATTCGTAACCTAACGTTATGTGACATGGAGTTTTAATCAAATATACAATTTTTCTATTTTCTGTGTACCCTGTATATAGCTGTTGCTAGTTATACCTTCTACAACATACCTTGGAGATACCCCAGGTGGGGTTACCAGCGTTAGCTGTCCCTTTTACTATAAAAGTTAGTGAACAAGTAATAGTATTTGAAGAACAAAATTCTTATTAACCGCCCTATAATACAATTCATGATGTTTACCTATCCCTTCCATCCAGGCGTACCAGAGCATTCTATTAAGTTGTTCATCCAATCTTTGAAGCAATTCCCGCTTAGCGAGCTCTGGTTAGAGCCGGTTTTTGCGTTGTACCTATTATTTATGAAAACAATAATTTATAATATACCAACTTTATATCACATATTCTTTTATTTTAACATTATTTCACATAGCCTAATGAACCACATTATCCACTTCCACATCCCAAGTTATATCTAGTAAAAAAAGTTCAAAACAAAATATATAAACATAATTAGAAATTTTAACATCAAAAACCATTGGAAGTATAAACTGATATAAGTGAAAAAAATCTCAATTTAATTAATATTATTAACATAATAATACTCATCAGTTTGATCCTGTTGTAAATGCAGTTTTGTTTCGTTACTAGACAGTACCCAAAACTGTGCTTTAATCCTACGAGTATGTTACAAGATGGCACACATCGTGAAGGAGAAA
Source organism: Jemadia pseudognetus (assembly GCA_018244755.1). Taxonomy (NCBI): domain Eukaryota; kingdom Metazoa; phylum Arthropoda; class Insecta; order Lepidoptera; family Hesperiidae; genus Jemadia; species Jemadia pseudognetus. The sequence goes on along the minus strand of DWTO01000435.1, from coordinate 16,990 downwards.
AACGATTTAGGCTTTTATCGACACATATTTATGTTATTACCTATTACCTAAGTTCTCGGAGTGGCTTTGGTGATCTACGACACTCAGGGCTATGTATTATTAGTCCTAAGAACATAAATTGTCGACAGCTTTTGACATTATCAAAGTGCCTCAAGGCGTATTTGTAATTACTTTACGGGTAATTCTTTGAAATCGTGTGTATCTGATTAACTCATTTGGCTCCTTTTTTAAACTTTTTGATATAAATTAAAACATTAGCCGGTCCAGGTACTAGACAAAGTAATGGTTTAATTATGTTTCAACTGACACAGTTCGTGTAAACACGCGGTTGCAATTTACAAGCTATTCGAATATACATTGTATTTTACAAGTTGGTAATACTCGTACATAAATTTATAGCTTGGTAATAAGACCAAAACGTCAAGTTTTCTTTTATGAATACGGCTTCGAATGTATTAGATGTTGTTGACACGGTTACAATTCGCGTAATATTCCTACAAATTTACTGTTAGAAATCTAATGGGAAATGCTAGAAGTCGCATTCAGATCAGTGAAAGTTTACATTGTATTTTGTTGGTTGGTAATAAATTTAATGCGTGTTCATAAGACCTAAATGTAAAGTTATCTTTTCTGAACGTGGCTTAGTATGTATGAGATGATGTTATGTTAACATGGTTACAGTTCACTATTTTCTGTGAGAAATGTGCTGACAAGTGCTACAAGTCGCATTCAGATCAGTGAAAATTTACATTGTATAAGCAGGTTGGTTATAAATTTATTGCGTCTTAATAAGACCAAAACGTAAAGTTTTCTTTTCTGAACGCGGCTTAGTATGTATTAGATGTTGTTCACACGTTTACAAATCACGTACTATTCCTACAATTTTTCTATTAGAAATGTACTGGACAGTTTTAGAAGTCACATACAGATCAGTAAATTTATGATCACAATTCACGATATATTCTTTTGGATTTTCCATTAGAAATGTAGGTACTGTAAAGAACTCATATTAAATTCAGTGTTGATTTATTTGGTGTTACTGATGTTGGAAACATATTTGATTGTATGTTTCACATTTATTTCATCTTTCTACATACTCTGTGCGTTTTCCAAAGCAGTGCTTGTTGTTATTTTTACAAGGTATTATTATTAATATTTTCGTAAAGGATTAAAAAAACGTTGCTTGAAATTAAATCTTAGCTTATTGAATTAGTTAATAAGGTCGAACGTAGTTGTTTTTGAAATTTAACTATTACGTTCAAACACAAGCTTATTTTAATGAAACTGGTTGTGTGGTTATATACTGCGTTTCTTTGAGGTAGTAGCGAGCTATGATACATATTTTAATTAATTAATTTACGTTTTTAATTATAGATTGAACATTACGACTATTTGTATGAATTATTTGTACTTTTCTTATTTTCTTTATCCTAGTTCAGTTTAATTTTTACACTTTTGGGTACTATTTAGATTTCAATGACAGATACGAAGTTAATTACATCAGAGGTATTCTGGTATGTTATCTATAATACTATTATTATTAAATCTACTTTAAGCAACAGTTTATTCAGTACAAAGTTACAATATCCTATTACTTAAATATTTTTTCGTGCTTACGATTAGCATAAATAAGAGGTTGTTGTAGTATCTATTTTAAGCCTTATTATTGAGCGGTAACAGTTTATCTTTTCTTTGGTGTCATATTGGAAACAGAAAACATATAAAAGTAAAGTTTAAGTAACTGCCGATAAGAAAAACTTACTTAATCGTACTTTTGCCTATATAGTTTACAGTTTTTCTATATACATGTAGATTTAATGTAAATCATTATTAACATAATCTCATTAGATCATAGATTTAATGCATTTAGTTTTAAATTTAGATATTATAAGGAATCACTGTAAAGACTTTGAAATATTCAAATAAATTGCGCCCTGAAAAGTTGAATTTTATGTTACTTAACAAAAAAATTAGTCACTATTAACATCATATTGCTTACATTTGAACTATAGGTAAGTGATTTTCTTAAAATTTACATCTTCTTAGTTGTAATAGAATCTGCATGATGATTATTGCTTTTGAAAATTAAAATACTTAAAATTAGACTTACAAGTGATTCACTTATTATAATACATAGGTACATTATTAATTTGTTAGTTTCGTAACTTTGTATAATAGGTGAGAACAAGGATCCGCTTGCCAATAATGGCTTGGAACTAGGTGACTCTGAGGGACGTATGAGGCACGTGGTTTCTGGGTGATCAATGTTGTATCGGAATGCCATGTGACGATATATGAACGAACGTTAAATAAGGAGTGATTTCTGAAGTGATTAATCACAATACGTATCTATGAAGATAGGTACATTTTCGGAAATAGGTCTTTTTTCCGCTTATATTCATTCGTATTGTGACTGTACTATTGACTTAGCATGTGTGAAATACATGCCTATATCCTAGATACCATTGTTATCGATTTTTTTTATGAAATTTATAAAATGTATAAGTTTGGCTTCAACGTACATTTGTACATAATTCGCAAATCGTCTTGGAAACTATAAAATTTTGCGTTCATACAGCAGATACATTTATATAAATATTGACAGACAATAAATTTAAGTTAAGGCTACTGGTGACATTTTGAATAAATGATTAAAGTCCCAAGCTTTCATCTTTTGAACTGGGTTTAGTTTAACTTAATTTTCGGTGAAAACGTAAATTACATTATGTTTGCTACCATTATGTTTACAGAAAAATTGACGGACAAATAAGTATGTACGTTATACATCTTTAATCATATTATCCGACGAATATATAAATAGCATCATAATATTCTACATATATTTATATGTTTTTGGAACAGAATATATTCATTTTTACATGTATATATATTTTATTTATGGACCGAGGAGCATAAAAAATGTTAGAATATATTTTGATTCGTCATAAACTAAGCCACGGGTTCCGTAATGCAGTTTATATGTTCGTCGGTAGATCAGATATAATTCAATCATTGATGCCCAATTTCCCTAGATTTCTACCTACTTCCGAACCAATAACCCGTCAAGCGAAATTATATCACAGTTTCTTGGTACGCTTTGTCTTTAATTTTTATTATCCTAAGAATAATATGTAATTAAATTATTATTCCCATCATTTAATCGTTTGCCATACGTCACTTTACATTTGAAGTGAACCTAATATACAGTATGACAAATGGTTTTATGAAAAACTAAAACTGAATATTATGACTTTCATGAAATTGATAACGTACATACCACATAGCTGAAATCGTAGTCGCGGGAATTTTCACAATAACTACTCAAAAAACCCAAGAGAATGGTATAAAGTAACTATTTTTTGTATTTTTTGTGATTTTATGGTTTTTTTGTTCATTTATGCACTTTTATGATGATGTAGGAGTCCCTTGTTACGTTTAGTTTTATCATAAGCATTTATAAATATTACCTATTATTATCTAAGTATTTACAAAAGCAACACTAACAGAAAGCAACTATTTTTGTATTTTGGTGTTTTTATATTTTTATTCTCTATTTGTATTTTATTATAGGAATACAAAAATTTGCAATTTAATCAAGAGCCTTCCTAAATAACTATTTACTGAACAAATTGAATGAAAGTAAATATTTCTTTACTGTACAATAAAATTACATTTACTAGTTATCACGCCCATGTTGTCACGAATAATTTTTATTATAACTTTCTACAAAAGTAACGAACGGAAGGAAAGTAACTATTTTTGTATTTAATTTTTTTGTTTTTTTTTAATATTTTATATTTTTTTCTGAAAATAATAAATTTACTTTACAATACATTTGGTTATAATATACCTTACATTTCATATGAACTAACCGTTATCAATAACTTAAGTTACGATGAAGCTGTTTAATAACTATTTACAATTAAAAAACAAATTAAAGGAAAGTAACTATTTTTGTAACCATTTTACGCTTTTTTAATTTTTTTCAAATGTATATTTTTATTTTATAAAAAAATACATCTGACTAATCTTCGAGTATATTTTACACACTAACTAATCCCTTCAACTATTTAATGATGCGCAAACGTTGAAGTCCATGTGAATAAATGGTAACATCTGTGTTGAGTTTTAAAATTATATTTCCTCAGTCATGAATACATATATACATATAATTATATTTCATACCGATATAATATATGACCTGATCATCACTATCAAAAAAGTTCGTAAAAACTATTGGAAGATTTCAATTTTATTTTTCACACACTGTATTTATTTATCATTATTCGTTATGTTACCTATTTAAATGCAGAAAGTAATAGTTTTATAAACGATAAAGATAATTCACGAGCAGTTAGAACTTGGTTGCAAAATCTATAATCTTGATGAAATAAAGACAAGAGATGTAAACCATTTTGTTGGAATTAATTATGTATGATGCGTACTTTTGAGAACAAATTAAATAAATATGTTTATATGAGGTTCATCTTTATACAGGGATGTAGGTTTCATATAGGGATACTATGCGCTGTGAAGCATCGCCAAAATACAATTAAATAGGTATTTTCGCGAGTCTCGCTTTGTTGTTTAGTAAATAATATTCCCAGCAAGTTTATAAGGAAGTCTTTAAAACAAGACCAGATTTATTTGTTATTACTAATACTGCAAGTAATATGAAATCGAACACCATAAGTCTATGGTGCTCTTACTAAGTAATTGGGACCACGTTTAAAGTTGTTCATTCTAATGTACATCGATGCTTATTCTAATAATACTTAGATTGCTACTAAATCAAACACAATATGGATCGAAACTTAAGTGATTAAGAATTCCTGATAAGGTTTTACAAGAGAGTAAACATTCCATAGCCCAATTTAATGGAATTTGTATAATTGGATTGGATTTTAAGTCTAAAAATTTATAAATTATAGAGGGTGAATATTTAAGAAATTTCATAATGTCTACCCGTTGTTGCAAGTTTGATATTCATGTTATAATTACGTCGTCACGTGATATCTCTTACGGCCCACGCAGGCAACTCCGTGTGTACAACATCCGTGCCCTTACAGTAGTGAAGTGCCTCTTCTTCCATATTGGATTGATCACTCTGTCGCGACCCACGCCGGCTTTGGTGTTATTATTACGGTTGATACTTTAACCCTCATAACTGTGGCAAAATGGTTTTGATTATATCTCACTCCGCATACATAGATAGACCATTGAATAGGAGTCGGTTGGAACTGTGGGATGCTTAGAATATCTACTACCACACACCTTTTTATCAAAATCAACGCGATTTTGTGTAAAATACAATACATAGTACACAGATTTTTTTCATTTATAAATCTATGTTTATCGCTTTAATGTAGATATAATAAGTTTAGATTGCATTCCTTCATGTTCCATCTGAAGTTTATTTGATCATTAAACAGTCCTAAGACGATGTGGATGGAAAAAAAAGAAACCTAATATCCGTTGGGTGGTTTAATCTTAATAGCTCCAGTGATTGGTATTTAAAGTATTACATTCCATATTATTCTATGAGATTCCATCGATCGGCATTACTCGACAAAGATCTGCTTTAATCGGTGCCACAATCACAATGAGACCATATGATACGAGGGACCTCCTTTCTATGATAATAAAGGTACTTATAGTAAGTGAGAATTTGCGGCGTTTTGATATATATTTTTTAAAATCCAACTGCGGGTTTTTTCACGTACCTCATTACCAGACTCATACGTTTTACAGACGTGGGTCAGCTTACGCTAAATATTTTATAATGGAAATAAATACTATTACCACCGAAAGAGCGCTCATCGTTTGAAGAATTTATTGAAAATATCAGTATTAATGTAAGGCCAAGAGTTGAACATTATGCTTTTTCTGTTGTTTTAATAACAGTTTCTGTTGCCGTTCCTAGCGTGCCATATTAAATTTTCACCCTTTACAATTGACAATTGTGCAGTTTATCTGTGTACAAATATGATACAATAAAGTCTCCTATATATACAGTTACATGCTAATGCAGAATCTTCGCCTTACTTAAATATTCTACTAATAACTGCATTGAGTTCCCATAAGTTAGTTATCCTAATTTCAAATCACCTGCCCCTATTTACAAGTAAATTACGAGTATTATTGAGGAAGACTTGACATCGTGAATTTGGATTTTGTTGTTTTTTGTTGTTCTTTATAATATACTTAGATTAGCACCTTAGCGAATAAGTAAAGTTTTCACATGAAAGAGTAATTACATCTTTAGTATAAGTAGAAAAGATGCAAGAGATAGAATATTTTAGAAATGGAGAAGAAATACAATAAAAGATAGATCACATAGATACAAGGGATTATGAAAGTAGAATAAGAAGGAAGATATAAGAACAGTAGGTAAGAGAAAATGACAGATAGAATAAGTAGAGGAAGGAGAGATGTAAAATGGAGTGAATAGAAAAGGACAGAATGTACATACCCACGGAAGAGAGACAAAAAAGGAATATATAGAAGGCTTAAAATGTAAGTAGAGGAGAAAGTTATATAGAAAAGAAACGAATAGGAATGGAAATATACAAATGAAAAAGCGAAGAGGATACAAGAGAAAGAAGAAAAAAGAAGGAACATTTAGTGAGGAAGAGGCAAAGGTGCGAAGGAAGTTAAAAAATCAGTGACAGGTGCTTCTTGACTAATATTTGACATGACTTTGTTTTTAGTTGCTTAAAAGTATTTCTACGCGTTATAGTCCTTTCGCACCAGTAGTTACCAAAACACAATGAAAAGGTTTGATGACGTAACGCCATTTCAAACACCTGCAACAGTTACATCTGTTCTACATTCTGGATATAGTTGACAAATACCACTATCTATGAACATTTGAAAAAAGGTTTTAAAATTAGAAGTGGTCTTGAAAATGCACTAAATTTTTCTCACTTCGGATTAGACACCGTTCGTTATAATATTGTGCAATTAAAGGCAGACTGTTTATGATTACTTATTTAAATGATTTTTACATAAATATTTGTTTTATACTATCCTTCTGGACTTTTTAATTTATTCAAACTATTACACCTCAATCTACAACTTACACAAGCAGCATATTTTTTGTGAATTATCACTTGGAATCTGAAATTTATAATTGTTTTCAAAGCAGTAGACATTTATTGTTATATAGGCAAACGTGCATATGGGACATACATTTGGGCAATTGGTGATGAAGGGAAGAGTAACCAGTACCACTGAGCACCAGGGTAGAACGTGTGTAACGATTGACCTGCCCCCCCCACTTCCCCTCTTCCCTTCCGCTATTCGAAGACCATTATTAGGCATCGTAGTTTTAGTTCAAAAGGTAGGTCACGAGCAGCAAAAATATTCAGTATATTAAATGATTATTCTATAAAGATTATTTAAAAATTATTACACACAACACATTCGACATCTACTAAATTGATGAAATGATCGATCGATTTCCGGCTTCTAGATGGTATACGAAATCTTTCTTCTTAAGATGTATTTTACTTTATTAATCCTGGCTTTGAAAATCAAACCAGTTAGCGTGGACTGTATGAGACATGTATTTGGTTATCATCAATCCTTGACAAAGCATCAAGGCAATTTTTTTCGGTAATACGACTGACCATTTAGCTAACGTTTTCATTGATAAAAACGCCAAGAGAAAAGCGTATCGTGTATCGACTGACCATTTCGATAATATATTGACCTCCGTCGCTGACCTCACGCCCTGTTGATCGAAGCCCACAGTAAAATCTGCTGCTTTGGTTCGAAAATTAGTTCATAATGTACTTGTCGTATTTTGGTTAGTAAATAGTTGATTGTCAAGTCGTAGGTAACTTTCTTTAATATTGCTTTCATAAAGTTGTTTTACGCTAATGTTTACCTATATTGTAATCATCAAAAGTAGCTTTCACTTTACAAAATTTAACATTAATGAATTATTAGAAACCATTTAACCGGTGCGAAAGGACAAATTAGTGGCATATTAGTACCATGATAAATACATTTACACAATATATTTAGAAATGAATATAATTTTTACATGTCATTTCATACACTAACAGAAACCGATTGCTTCGCCAGTACTATGATTATCGACAATATTTTCATTAAATTTATTGATATTTCATTATCAAACAAAACGGTTGAATTAAATCAAATCATTGCTATCAAATCTTAAGTACGTCGGTTACTAGTGCTCCGCTGTATATACACCTCGTATGCTTCGATTTGAATCTACATATTACGCCGAATTACCAAAGTTCAGTTTTAATACAAAACAATATGTACAAATGTATTAAATTACAGTTAACCTAAATATTACTTGGAATACCGATTCACAGTTTAATTTCCATATATACAACATAGCACAATTATATTAAGCGTTTTGCCATTCTTAAGGAACTTAAGCGAATAAAGAGATACTGCCATTAAATCTGTTAATGAGTTGACTTGAATATTAACAAAGTTCATTAAACTTATTACCATTCTGAGAAAATTTAAAAAAAAGTAGTTTTCATATCAACGCATTTAATGTGTACTGTTATAACTCGTATATTGCCAGCAAATATATAATTTTACTATGAAAATGTAAACTTGTTTAAATACGAAATATAATAATTATAGGTACTGAATTATTATGAAAATGTATAATACCATACGGATTTTATTGTGAAATGGTTCGTGAGTGTTACAAATGACCAAGAATTAAGTAAGTTTGACTTACATTGTGTTTTAGGGGTGGCCCGACTAGTTTCGGACCTATACGAGGTCGCGAATAGTCTCTGCCACGACCTCGTTGCAATCGGCCGGAGCTCATGAGGAAGTACCTCGTATAGGTATTAGACTTAATTCTTAACCATACGGATTATACAGTAAATCAAACGTATATTTAGGGTAGTAATATTGCGCCGCATATATAGTTTTAAAGTGTTGATGTATAATGAATTCAGCAAAAACTGTTATTATTAGCTAACTACCTAGTTTACTATTTTGTTTGGTGCAATATCATTTTGATTCATCGTTTGTGGCAATATCTCTTCAATCCGACCAGCGCACTCCTCACCTAAAAGATACCTTATAATTATATGATAGATATATTGGAATCTTACATTGCAACAGCTATAAGTTACATCTGCTGCATTTACACCCGTTATATTCTAATTATCGTCACATTACGGTTTCCTCAAAATAATTACAGAATTATACATGTCTAAAGTACAAATATTTTAACTAGTTACTTAAAAGTGTTTCCGAATTCTTTACTGGAAACTTAACTTTCCATTATATCAGGCATATACTGTAATCAAGTACAAGTTACATCTGCTGTATTTACAAGCGTTATATTCCAATTATCGTCACATTTCGATTTCTTCAACATAATTACAGAACTTTACTGGAAACTTAACTTTACATTATATAAGGCATATATCCCAATCAATTACAATTTACATCTGCAGTATTTACAACCGTTACATTCTAATTATAGTCACAGTACGACTTTTTCGAAATAATTACAGAATTTTACATGTCTACAGTATTTGTTGCATTGGTTATTTACTAAGAAGTGTTGCCGATTTTTTATCAACGCCTTAATATTTTTATTATATAATAAATAATATATATGTATTGGAGTTTTTGAAGACTTACATACTTTATAGCGAAATTAATAAAATAGCAAAGTAACTACGCTTAAAAATATTTGCGCCCTAGTTTTCAGAAGGTAAATTTTCAACGAGTATTAGCAATGAAATTATTACGTTTAGCGTTGAATCAGTAGTTTTAGTTTTTTAAGCGTATAGGGATGAAATAAGGTTTATACTTAATTATGTATTTTGTTTCATTACACTTAATAGGTTTTGTTAATTGGTTATAGTCAATCTTTTTGTTTTGTACGCTGCACATTCGATTTCATTTTATGTTTATCATCCGGCTTCCTTTGAAGGATATTTGCCTATACTGCCCATACTAGGTCATAGGGGATCGCAGAGCATAACTTCTCCCATCATCTACGCTGCTACCCGTACGTAACTAGGCTATTTAGTTTTGCCTATCCCCGATCAGTCACCGGCGGGTAACTCACCAGGGACACTATAGTATCCCGATATAGAGTCCTGGAGTGTATTCTTTTACCGCGCTAACACGGATAGGATCTGATTGCGAGTTTATTTGTACATGGCGAAATATATATCATAACACCCGGGCTTACCTGAAGCGATCCTTCTTCGAAGGTGTTCTCTAACTTGTCCATAACCTATGCTGGTAAGATAGAATTATACCGTCCACCTGTCGAATATTAAAAAAAACCAAAAAAATCGTTTCCTTTATCTGTTTTTTTCCAAATTCTATTAAACCTTTTCATTAATTATATCCATTTAGACTCCCCATTGCTGAGGGTCCCGGCTTTGGTAGTTGACTTGCTTTCAGTTTATGAAACTAACCGGTACCTACCGGTACAAATTACATACCTATGTATATTTGCCTTTTGTGTATATTTAATTACATAAGTATATAAAATAGCACATGTTTGTCACCAAAATTTTGCATTCACAAGTTGCTTTTAATAAAATTTGGCAAGTGGACGGGATCGTATTTATGATGCAAAGATTCTCTCTGACACTTTTAATAACTGTAAGTTTGTATAAGTAAAGAAGTTCTCTATAGTAAACGTCTTTTCTGAAGTGTTTTGAACATTAGTGTATTATTAGTGATAATAAAAAAACTATAGTTCGTTGTTTAGTATTTTTGTTATTTGACATTAGAATTTAATATCCATAGAATGTAAAATGTTATCGATTATAACTCTTAGCATATAAAATATTGACGTTTGAATTTATTATTTATAAAATGATAAGGAATCAATACGATTTTGAGGTGTTGTTGCAATATTCAACTTTGTTTAATAGGTGTCACTAGAATTTGTTTAAGGGATAAATTTAAGGACGATACATTGCTTTAAGTAACAAATTTGCCTTATATGTAGCTATATTTCTGTTTCACTCCAGTTTTTTGTCCTTCACGTTAATATAATTATTCAACTTATTGACACATTTTCGTTCTACTTAAATTATTTGTCATAAACGCAAAAGTTTGGGCTTTTAAACCTTTATGAAAGCGTACCTATAGATTCGATTCATTAAATCTTTGCATCACAAATATATAGAAGAAATATAGTAAATTGTATAAGATACAGAAGTATGCTCAAAAACTAAATACACATTCAGATGAATTTAAAACTCATTTCTATTTTAAATGAAGAACGGTGGGATTAGATCGCTTGTACGTTATATCCTTTCTTTGCGGCGGTCGGTAAACGTTCGCCGGCCAAGAATGGGTTTTCCGCCTAAAAGTTTGAAACAACATGAAAGCTTATATGTAGAGAATGTGTTCTTATCGTTTAGGTTTTTAAAATTATTCAGTAACATGGAAAGATTTGAAACAAGTAATAATTATGTATTTTTCATCCACATTTTGGGCGAATGATATCGACAGACTTTTTTCGCTTTGTTCAGAAAGATGAGTGACAGTGTAATTCTGACAGTTGCTGTCATTACCAAACGTATAAAATTTATTGACGTTAACAAATACCTTAACATTTATATGGGAAATTAATGTTGTAATTAATAATTTATTTATTTACTAGTACTTAATTTCTTTTATGGTAAGTTAATAAAAGATAAAATTAGATCGTCAGATTCTGACACATTTTTTTTTTAAATATGAATGTACTTTATGTAACCACGAGTTTGAGTGTTACATAAAAATTGTTATCCTACTAATAAATAACAATATTAATTTTTAAAGATTAAAATTCGCAATATGAATTGGAATTCAAAACACATTGTTTCTTTTATGAACTACAGTTGTATCTTTTAGTCTCTTGAATTGTAGTGTGTTATAGTTATGAGGTGTGTACTGAACTGTGTCTATATACGTACGTCGGGCTGGTACTTCTTAGCGACCAGGCTCTTGTGATGGTCGGGGTATCTGATGTCCATGTCGGTGGGGGATTCCGGAGGGCAGCTGAACATGTGCTCCCCGTCACACATGCACCGCTGGGACAGCTGATATTCACGGCTGAAAGCCGCTGTGTTTTCAAACTCGGTGATGCAGCCTTGATCTTCTAAACGGGACAAACGATAAAAGTGAGTTTAATTTTTTTTCAACCCTTTTGACGTTCTACTGTTGGAACACGGGTGTCCTCTTAGAATGAGAGGGTAAAGGCATAATTTTCCACGCAAGCCCAGTGCGGGTTGGTTGATTTCACACGCCTTCAGAGAAAATTTTAGTTATAAACTTTAATGTGTGCAGGTATCCTTTCAATGTTTTCATTCACCGTTTTTATATGTAGCATGCGATATTTAAACTTCCAAAAAACTTTTTTATAAAGAGGTGCAGGAGAATGATAGAGCAGGCTACAGAGGGACAGTAATTCTAACAATGAAATCAATTACCGGTGTATCCAACGGGGCAGGGGTTCGGCGGATTGCAATAAGCTGGAAGTATTGCATCCGTCTTCACCATCTGGCGATTAGGTACACTTCCTGAAGGCTGAAGCCGTTGCTCGCCCTCACCCGCACCGCCGGTTACATATTGATGGCCCCACAAGGAACTGCTGGAAAACTTTGTGTTAGCACTAGCGTCTGGCTACGATACAGCAACTCACATTACGATAAATAAATCGCAATTGAATAGCCATCTAGAAACATACGGGAATTGGGTGATACGTGTAGATGATAATGGGTACAGTTGCTCGCGATGAGACAGTAATGAAATATGTTGTTTCATGTGATTTGGCTATTCAACATATTGGATAAGCTGCTGTATTTAGTTTTTAAGAAATAGAACCTCATGCCATAGAATGTATGTAGGTAAATGTGATTGCGGTGAAACTTTAAAATCAAAATGTTGGTTTTATTAAGGGGTATTTTGGAGTCTTATTATTGTATAGGACGCACATGATAAAAATGTTATAAGCGTCTTTTGTATTAATAAACAATGCAGTCAAAATATTGGCAATCTGTCGCAAAACTCCTCAAGAAAAGATTTCGAAAAAGAAAACGGATTGTGTTTTAATATATAAGTGTTTCGACAAAAAAAATATTTCAATTCTGAACGTTATTTGCTTGGTACCAAATTTCTCGTAAGTCATGTTGGGCTTAGCCAGCGAAATATACCACTACGAACCGAAAGCTGTACTTTAGCATAGTATTGGATTGAGTTGCCGAAAACTTTCCGCATTTAGCAAAGTTGTAAAACACAATGGACTTATGTAGAGTGTCAAAGTATTGTTATTAGGCAAATCAATGAGAACTAGCCCACCACACTTCGCTACCATGGATTGTGCAAGCGACTATATTTTTATATAGATATAAGATTGGGTTTGATTGGGGTAAATTTCATACGAAGCTAGTTGTATCTGTAAATCGTGTTGTTACCTGTGCTGCAAATATTCCTGGTCGCGGAGGCTCGGGTTGGGGTTGCCGTCGATTAACGAATCGTAGTCAAACTGTTCATGCTCCAATTCCTTATTAGCGCGCGCCATTAAGGCAAGGTGTCGTTCGTTGGATGGAAACTCGAGGTAGCTGGATGCTGCCTCGTTGAAATCCTTGCCCATGCGCTCAACCACTTCTCTCAGTAATGCTTCGGTTAGGATTTGGTCTTGCTGCAAGTGTGTTTCATCGTCAGGTCTTAAATAACTAGTTTAGCGTTTTTTAAGTGAATGTACATAGATTGAACACTAAATTGAAATGTGATTTTAGTTCTTTTTTTAGTGGATGGAGACATGGGGCCTCGTTATACTCTAGCGCAGACTGTGATCAACTCATCTGCCAGATACGTTAAAGCGCAAGAAGCAAGGATAAGCTTGTAAAAATTTTCCACTACTGACCACTCATTCAAGAGCTGACCGTGCTCGACGTTGCATCACTCTTTATGTAACGAGAGATATCATCTTTCATTGCGACCATCTTTATATTTATATTAGGTAATTACTAATTCATACAAGAACAATATGTTAAAATAGAGATATTTTAAATTAATATTTGCGTTTCCGAGCGAAATTTTATTATTTCCCTTTATTCAAGAAGTCAATCATCAAAACTATATAATACTCATTATAAATCTCTGCAATAAAATTGATTTTGTTTTGATAACTTAATCTATGTTTATGTATGGCATATGTATGGCAAAGGGATACTTACAGGCCTTACCCCAATAGAACCATGGGGGATAAAGGCTATTGTTCCGACGATGCTTATTGCCAAAACCAGGATTCCTTGGAATGTCATTTCGTATCTGAAAAGAATAGAGAAGATTTTTAAAGGAAGTATAATAAAATTAATGCTGTCTAGACGCTTATTGAATCGGGACATCCTAAATAACAAAAAATAGCTAAAATATGATTTAAAAATTCTAAATAGAAAAACAAGGAAAGGTAAGTAATTTTTAAAATCAATATTTTTTATTGCAGTGGATTTGAATATTAATGATAAAGTAACTACCCTCCATTTTATATTTGCGTCGATGGGAATAATTTAGTCTATAATTAAACTTTTCTTATTTACATAAATCTAAATTAACTTCAAAATGATATTCGTATGTACGTATATCGTCAATTCACTTAATCACAATTTCCTGTTAATCGTGACTTATTAATTAGTTACAACACTTTAAGGCGGCTTAGTTACGTGATTTATTTGTAAGAATTGATCTTGAATTGAAACTAACTACAAAATGCTGAAAAAACACAACTGTAATTTAATCTTTATATTCAGTCATGTTTTTGAATACAGCGAATTCTAGATATTTGAAATCATACACAAAATAATTGCTATGGAGTTTATTTAAAAATAAAAAACTTATTTTTATATTACTTATTTATTGTATTTTCACTTATACACTTCATAATTTTTTTTCTTTAAATTGTATTATACTATTAATATTTTGTGTTACAGGTACTGTCAAATGCATTGAGTATTATCACCGTATAATACAGTATTGTCTATGGTAGGTTACGTGTTGGACGATGTACTTAGTACATTTTTTGATCCAATCAATCGGGATATCAATCATAACATGATACAATACTTGTTTCGACATGACATAACACACTAGTTTAATATTTTTGCTGACAAAAAATATCTGTATCCATTGTGTTGATGCGCGTAGGTGTCAACGATTAAGATAGTATCGGACGCTTTGGCATTCGGTCCCTTTGATATGTCTGTCTTCTTCTATGGGTTATCATAATTGATTTGCATTAATTAGAATATACAACGCGGATTTGTCAGGATATCCTTGGTATAATTCGCCTGTCACTTTTCAAGGAAGTCAATTCATAAAAAGCATGAGTGGTGAACGTAACGTTATTTTATTTATAACGTGCATTGCGACTAAAATGTCAGCATAAAAACGTATATACAATGAAGCATTTAAAAATCACTAGAATTTTGCTTTATTATAAACGTTTATTTTTTCCCGAAAAGGAATTTTCCTAACATTTTAACGCTGTTATAGACTGGCTAAATTATTCCTTATTCGCGTATAAGTATAATAAAATTATACATAGGTACATGTATCAATATGTTAACTGAATTGCTTCTAATCAATGTTCAAAAAAGTTTAAATTGTTTTTGTTAGACTACGAATGTCAGGTCCACGATCTATTCTATTTCTATGGAGATCATAATAAATTCACTAAAAAGGCTCGAGCACGCAACGCGGCATCCTTTATTTTCTCTAATACGTATTAAATGACGACCGAGTTGTTCCAGTGATCGCGTGCGCGACTGCCGATTGAGAGGTCTTGGCCACAAATCCCAGGTCGGGCATTATTATAACTAGAATTTCTAGTATTCGGAGTCTGGGTTTGTACCCGGTATATGGCAATAGGCTCAACCACTTTTGTCATATATACAGCGTAAACGTAACTGGGTAAACCTGGCATGGTACTATATTTCTCTGCCCACCTCTTCGGAGATTACGTGATGTTATGTTCAATATGAAATAATTATTTTTTTCATCTAATTTGCAACGTATCATCCCACGTAAGATCGTTTACGATGATACTTAAAATATTGCAACAAAAAATATGCCACTCATTTTTCATGTGTAGTTCCCATAATTTCCGATACATTTGTTGTGTTTAATGTTTAATATTGAAATTTATTTTGAATACATAACAAATTGAATAATAATAATAATAAATAATCAATATTTCAAAATTTTCATTATGCTTAACCCGATTGGACGATCTAGGTACCGTGAAAGCGACGAAGCTCAAACAGACCTGAAGGCTGTCCAAATAGCTAACTGGCAAAGAGTAGCTTAAGATAGGAAAAATGGCGACTTTTGGTGACTGAGGCCAAGATTCACTTCGGATCGCTGAGCCAGCGTAAGTATCTAACCCTGAATCATTGCAGTCTTGGACAGACGTTTACGCTCAAAATGAGAATGGTTAAGGGCATATAAAGTTTCTGACGCACTAAAATATTGTAGAGGAAGCGGAAGAAAAGTATAATATTTTTGATGATTATAATAATTTTGATAATGATATTAATTTTAATTTTTAATTAAAGTAAATTATTAAAAATTATAAATGCATATAATATTTTAAAATTTCATTGGAGTTCAAAGAATTTGAACTCCACGGTTGGGTATAAAATGCAGAATTGTCCGTACGTCCGTACATCACGTTTGTTAATATAACCATAATTTGTCTTATACTAATCCCGGCCCTCAAAAGATTCTGCTATCACAAGATTTACTAAGGATTATACTTTTTTCGGCTATTATACCGTCGTAGCGCCACCAACAATAAGCGTATCTGGTTATTATTTGAATAATATATGAGTATGTGTAATTATTTCTCAGGGTTATGTTGATACGCTGTCTATACCAATTTGTTTGTTCAACTTCAGGACGTTTGAAACTTCGAGAACGCTATTCGAGACCCCGTCAAGAGATACATCTATTTAAAACG